>JBBBDQ010001762.1:1245000-1265000 GCA_037127315.1 Ascarosepion bandense | reverse complement strand
CTCAAGTCCGTTGTCGTGCAGTGGATATCGGCCCGGAAAGAGAAATCGAGGAGCAGAGTTCGAATTCCAGTTGAATTCATTGCATTCTCTTACGCACAAATACCCTTGGGAAAGGTATTAATCCGTCTCTTCCTTCCAGTTATGGGTTAAATAATAGGACAGATTGGGTTCTATAGCCTTGGCTGGCAACCAATCTACCGCAGAAAGCAATGGCAACCTACTGCGTGATAATCTTCTGCCCAGTCAGTCATGTCTCGAAAGAGACATGATAGCCCAAGCGGGTTTCACGTATGGCACTTAACTAACTGACTGATGTAAATAATTGCGTGATTTTAACTTCAGAAACACGAAATGGTATCAAACTCAATGATGCTATTCTTTTGGAGCGCTTAGCTTCAGAAATATGTCGTATCGCATTCAAATATATGATTAATTTTGGTTTTATATTTTCAGAATCTCGGGAACGTATCATACTCTTGTATGTAAATAGTTTTGTGTTTTATCTTTAGAATCAAAGAGTGACATCATACTTAAAAATGTAATTAATTTCGTTTTTTTTGTTTTTTTTTTAGAGATACGGTGTTACCCAAGGGTGTATTTAATATCGTTCGATTAGCTTCTGGCACATGATACCTATTATACTCATGCATGTACATAATACCGTATTTTTGCTTCTTAGACACGGTCTCGTAATTTTTCCAAAGATCTAATTAATTCTGTGAACTTATCTTCACAAACACGTGACTGTGATTACACATAGAAATAATTAATTCAGTGTATTCAGTAACACGGAATTGTATCATACCCAAGGTACTAATTAATGTCTTTTTCTTTGTTATCTTCGCATACACGTTGTTGTACATTGTCATGAATGTGATTCATTCCGTGTATTTACTTTCCGAAACACTGGTTCGTATCTAACTCAAGTATGTAATTAACATCAAGATTTTCCTTTTGGAAACACGTATTCGTATCATGTGCATGGATGTGATTATATTCATATATTTATCTTCAGAAACACGGATTGGTTTCATGCTAATAGATACACTGATTTTTTTTTACATTCAGATACACTCCTTTACTCATATATGGAGGTAATTCTGTTCATTTGGCTTCATATACACGGTGTCGGATCATACCCATGGTTGTAATAAATTCCATGTTATTAGCTTTAAAAATAAGGATTGGTATCATACTCAATTAATTACTAGTTTTTAGCTGTAGAAACACAGTATCTTGTTTTACACAAGCATGCAATTAATTGTTTTTATTTAGCTTTCGAAAGACAGGGTTGTATCATACTCAAGGTTTTAATTAATTCAATGTTTATAGCTTCAGAAACGCAGGCTGGTACTATACCCATGTATATAATTCTTTGTTTTGGTTTCATCTTTACGAACCATTCATTAGTATGCACTCAATTCTGTGTATTTGGTTTCGTAACCACAGTATTGTATCATACTCAACTATGAAATTAATTCTGTGATTTTAGCTTTAGAGACAAGGGGTCTTATTATAAACTTCTATATAATTAATGTCGTGTTTTTAGCCTGATAAACACGGAGTCGTGTCAATTTATCCCGTGTGTTACTTCTAAAGCAAGTACTCGTATCATATTTAAGCATGTAATTGATTACGAGCTTTTAACTTCAAAAATACTGTGTTGTATTATACCCAAGCACACTCTTGTGAAAATTGAAACAAAACGAATAATGTCTTTCAAAGATCTTTCACAATTTCTCTGATCACGTATACGTCGTCTCTTGGTGTTTTTCTTTCTTTCTTTTACGGCCGAATGTTCTCTTACGATTTGGACTGATGTATCCAGTTTGGTTCTTTTCTTTGATGACACGACTGTCATTTGAAAAGCCGGTCGCAACAACATCCGTCACTCTGTTACTCTGTAACTCTGCAACGGTACAATTTCGTACGCTTCCTTGAAGTAACGTCCATTGCAGACAATGCCCGTAGGATAAATAATCGACAGTTGAGACAACAGTTTCTCGGCGTGATAAAATCTGAAGCAAACACTTATGAGGAAATATTTTTCAAGGTCAAATAAATTTCATCATACACTCAAAATATAGATTCATATTATTGTATATAACCGCATATGACCAAGTCTGAGTAAAAAATAATGATCGATTACACGCTGTCACTCCAGTGGGTATAAAACTGTCTGTAAGATAAAAGAAAGGAAACTAAATAGTTTTTTCAGTTAATTTACACAAGCCTGTATATAATATCTTTCACGGCTTCTTTTCTGATAAACTTATCTCAATGGCGTTACCTATATATGAATTTACTCGAGCCACAAGACTAGCAACTAGGTCCCACCCTTTTACTGTGAAACCAATAAAATGTAACTGCAACTTATACTCCCTCAGATTCTTTTCTCGCACTTCCCACCTGTGGTAATCCCTTCCGTTTACATACTTCCCAGACAGCTACAATCTCCAGGAATTTAAATGTAAAGTCAAAAGTCACCTCCTGTCTCACTAACTTGCATCCTCTCTCATGCTCGTTTCTCCATCCACTCCACTCTCATCAGTACTTTCATCCTTCTCTTACCCACCTTCTGACACACCCTATAACCTTTCACTTTTTCCCATAACTTTCCTCCTATATAACACCCTGCACACCAGTGGCAGTAAACGGCCTTGCTAGTAGCGATATGATTAAAACAAATTAATTCCGTTTTTTTTTTTACTTTCTGAAACATAGGGCCGTATTTTGTTCCCGGTTGTGGTAAATTCCGTGTATTTAATTTCACAATACGGTGCTGTATCTTTCTCTTGTATGTAATTCCCTGATTTTATCTTCAGAAATTCAAGTATACAACTAATTCATTTTGTTAGATTAACAATCAGGTGTTGCCCAAATATGTAACTGGTTGCGTATTGTTAGCTTCACGGGGTCGTGTCATAAGCTTCTACTGAATTAATTCCCACTATTCAGCTGATGTGCGTTGTGGTCAGTGGATACCGAGTTCGAATTCCAGTTGAATTCCTTTTATTCAATTACGCACAAATGCGCTTGTGAAAGGTATTAATCCGTCTCTTCCTTCCAGTTACGGGTTAACTAACATGACAGATTAGGTTCTATAGCCTTGGTCGGCAACCAGTCTAACGCAGAAAGCAATGGCAACCTACTGCGGGATAATCTTCTTTCCAGCCAGTCATGTCTCTTTCAAGACATGTTCTCCCAAAACGTGTATCATGTATGACACTGAACTGACTAAATATGCAGTCGCACTCTTCCCGTGTATGTAACTATTTACGTGTTTTAGCTTCAAAAACATGGTGTAGTATCATACTCAGAAAAGCAGTGAAGTCTTTTTTATCATCAGAAACACTATGTCTTATTATTCTTAAATTAATTCCGTGTTTTTACTTCAGAAAAACTATATCGCATTAAACCAAGGTTGTAATTACGTCTGTGAATTTAACTTGAGAAAGAAAAGGCTGTATCGTACTCATATATTTAACTTTAATACTGTTGTCCCAAAATTTCGTAAGCACTTACAAAAATTTGAAATTTTACTTGCAAAACAACGAAAATTATTTCTCAAAATAAAGACATCATTTTCCAAGATTTTCTGCCATCTATCTGCAAGCTTTCAGATCTGGCCAAAGTACCATTCAGCCGGCTTCGAATCAAAGAATTCTTAACACACTTCCTCGACTTCATCAAACGAGTCGAATCGGAGGCCCTTTAGAAAATGTTGCATTGAGGGGAAAAGGCCGTAATCTTATGGAGCACAGTCAGGACTGTAGGCCGGATGTGGCAGAACCTCAAAGCCCTCCAGCTCTTCAAACTTGTCTTTGGTCTTCTTGGCGGTGAGTGACTTGGCATTGTCCTGCTGCATCAAAGCGCGTTTTGGTTGATCAAAGCCGGATACTTTTGCTTCAACCTTTCGTAGACCCGCTCAAGTTGCTGACAGTAAAGTTCGGTACTGATGGCACTACCATACGGAACCAACTCAAAATGCACGATTCCTTCAAAGTTCCACCAAACGCACAACATGCCTTTCTTGACGAATCGATCTTGTTTTAGAACCGACGGTGTCTCTTACCCTTTCTGAACTCATCGCTTGTCTCGATTGTGCTGGACCAGATAGACCCATTTAGTAAGTGTTTACGAAGTTTTAAGACAACCTAATATTTAATTACGTGTTTTAGCTTAAGATACACGACGGCGTATTATACACAAGTATGTAAATAATTGTTCGTTTTAGTTTTAAATTCACATTATATCCAAGGATGTAACTAATTCCGAGTTGTTATCTTGTGAATCCTGGTGACTTATAATACATAATGATTTGATGAATTCTGTGTTTTAGCATTATAATCAAGGCATTGTATTATACTTAATTTGTATTAAACACAAATAAATACGATACGTATTTTATTGATAAATCTTCAATTTTCACAAATGTATATCTATAGTTTCCTGTCTCTAAGCTTTATTATTTAAACTGGAAAAGTAAATGAATAATAATAGTAGGATGTGCAGTGGATATCGTCTTGGAATGAAAAATCGCAGAGCTCAGTTCAAATTCTAGTTGAATTTGTTACATTGACTAACGCTCAAATACTGGGAAAGATATTAATCCGTCATTTTGCCTTCCAACCAACTACCTAAGCGACCAACTAACTAGCCAAACAATTTTAAACCAGCTTTGAAGATGTCATTTGCGAATAACTTGAGAATATTTGAATTCCATTGCTAAAGTTTAATAATTTGATTTCCAACAAACGTATAAAAATGCTGTTTTTAATCTTAAGGAGATTGAAAATATAAAAATATTATTTAATTGTTTCAATAGGAGATGGATAACGTGATACCGAAATTTGAAGGCACTTTGGAACATCAAAAAATAATTTGCAAAAGGATAAGCTACATCAGAGTCCAGAACCTGGTCGACACAATATCAATACATTATATATAACGGAAGTCACGTCCTTCACCACTCCCAAACTTATAGTATCACTAACAAATTAAGGCTTAGAGTAAGTGGTTTTTTCTCGAAAGATTTTTTTAATAATCGTTTCACCCTAGGACTACACGAAGAAAGGATTAGAGATAAATGTGATTTAGGTAGATGGATGAGATTTAGCGAGATAGAAGATCGCAATTAAAGATGCATTTGGGAGGGAGTTCCACAGAGAGGAAATGGGAGAAAAAAACTTACACAGTAGAAGTGGACGTAACATTTAAATATTTTGACGGCAAATAAGACCTAGATGCCAATCTATTTGCATGAGTAAATTCATGTGGTCAGGGAATCAAGGAAAGTAACCCGTCAGAGCAGACGCCGTGAGAATACAGTGGAAACTCTACTTACGAAATTAATTCGTTCTGGAAGTCATTTCATAACGTGAAAATTTCGTAAGTAGAGAGACTTATTACCCTATAAATGCCCAAATCTATTCCAAGGCCCCAAAATTTAGACATCATTTTCTTATAAATTATAGAAATGCATCAAAACCTGTCACAAATCCATGTTAGAATTAGATTACCGCACAATAAACATAAAAATGAGAGTTGTACATAATGTAAAGAATAAAGAACAAAGAATAAACACACAATTATAAAATGCATCAAAACCTGTAACAAATCCATGTTAGAATTAGATTACTGCACAATAAACATAAAAATGAGATTTGTACTTAATGTAAAGAATAAAGAACAAAGAATGAACACACAATTATAAAATGCATCAAAACCTGTAACAAATCCATGTTAGAATTAGATTACTGCACAATAAACATAAAAATGAGATTTGTACTTAATGTAAAGAATAAAGAACAAAGAATAAACACACAATTATAGAAATGCCTCAAAACCTGTAACAAATCCATGTTAGAATTAGATTACTGCACAATAAACATAAAAATGAGACTTGTGCTTAATGTAAAGAATAAAGAAAAAGAATAAACACACAATTATAGAAATGCCTCAAAACCTGTAACAAATCCATGTTAGAATTAGATTACTGCACAATAAACATAAAAATGAGATTTGTACTTAATGTAAAGAATAAAGAACAAAGAATAAACACACAATTATAAAATGCCTCAAAACCTGTAAGAAATCCATGTTAGAATTAGATTACCGCACAATAAACATAAAAATGAGATTTGTACTTAATGTAAAGAATAAAGAACAAAGAATAAACACACAATTATAAAATGCCTCAAAACCTGTAACAAATCCATGTTAGAATTAGATTACCGCACAATAAACATAAAAATGAGATTTGTACTTAATGTAAAGAATAAAGAACAAAGAATAAACACACAATTATAGAAATGCCTCAAAACCTGTAACAAATCCATGTTAGAATTAGATTACTGCACAATAAACATAAAAATGAGATTTGTACTTAATGTAAAGAATAAAGAACAAAGAATAAACACACAATTATAAAATGCCTCAAAACCTGTAACAAATCCATGTTAGAATTAGATTACTGCACAATAAACATAAAAATGAGATTTGTACTTAATGTAAAGAATAAAGAACAAAGAATAAAATAAAGAATAAAAATACGATGAGTTTGTGGAAGTTCAAAATGACTTGTTGGACCATGGGCTGGGAGGATAGAGATGGTGTTAGGTAGGAGGCACAGCACCTTAATAAACGAGAACTCCTCCAGGATGTTATCTTCGAGGTCTAGCGGGTGGGCAGGTGCATTATCGAGAATGAGGAGGCAATTGAGGAGGCAATGAGGTGGACTCTATGAGCTGCGAGTATTTTGAAATTTTCGCCTTTAAATACAGTATCAATAATACACTTCTCCCTATAACGCATTTAAGGTGAGTGATATTTGTTGTCACATCTTCAATAAGCCAGTGAATGCTGGACAATATCATTGAAGATGAGGAAAAATCTTGAAGCAGTGTAAATGTGGTTCTAACGAAAGAATGCCGCGGATATTATGAACCGATCATGTGAGCAATGATAAGGTTTTGGAAAGAATGCAACGAAAATAAAATTAATAGTGAGCATCAAGAAGAGACAATTGAAGTTCCTGGGACAAACACTGAAGAAGGAGGGCTTGGAGAACCTGTAACTGACAGGCCAGATAGAAGGAAAAAGAGACAAAAGAAGTTAGCGGATAACATATTTGAAGTATCTGAGCAGATGGATCACGGAACGGGGGTTGCGTGGTGTAACCGCAGAAAACATACTAAGAGCCACCAGAGATAGGGAGACGTGGAAAGCCATGATAGCCTACGTCTTGAAAGGAGAGGGCTCATAGAAAAAGAAGAAGAAGAAATGCTTGGATGTGATTCAGTCATTAATTTAAGTGCCATATGTGAGACACACTTTGGACGATCATGTCTCTTTCGACACATGTGTGACTGGGCAGAAGATTATCCTGCAGTAGGTTGCCATTGCTTTCTGCGGTAGACTGGCTGCCGACCAAGGCTATAGAACCAAATCTGTTCTATTACTTAACCCATCACTGGAGGAAAGAGACGGATTAATATATTTTCCAAGGTTATTTGTGCGCAAGTGAATGCAAGAAATTCGAACTCGGCTCCCCAATTTATCGTTCCGAGTCGATATATACTGCACCAAAACGCACATCCAGATATGAATTAATAGATTCAAAAGAATATATTTCTTTTCTTAACACAAATGGATAGGCGTTATGCTGTAATGATATCGACCTTGAATGAGAAATCGCCGAGCCGAATTCGAATTTAAGTCGAATTAGTTTCATCCACTTGCACAGCACAGGAATCTCTTCTTCCAGTTATGAATTGAATAGCACGAAAATTTGGTTGAAAACCAGTCTACCGCAGAATGTAATGGAAACCACTTCAGTAAAATCTTTTACCTAGTTAGTCATGTCTCGAAAGAGATATGATCGTCGAAGCGTGTATCACGTATGGCAATTAACTGACAGACTGATACCAATAGATAAAATCCTTGCCTATCACTCTGTACAAGATTCGTGTTGAATATTAAAGCATTGCTTTTCGTATTATCAATTTTTGCTATTTAAGTTGATATTCTTCAGTATTGGAGATCGTTTTTTGATTTTACATTGTTATTTAGTCAAACGATGTCTAATGTTTAGTTTCTATGTATTCGTTGTGAGCAAAGATTTCCGGTGATATTTTAATAATAAAAAAAAGAAAACTTCTTTTGAAAAGATGGAGATGGGGAGTATTTTTTTTCTTTCATTTACCAAATATAAAGCTCTATGACGATGCGTGCATGTAGATTCTTGCGTAGGCGTGAGCACGTGCTTGTGACAACAGGCATTGACATTGTTTATTGATAGCAAGCGTTTCCTGCAACAGAGACATTGAATGTTTGCTTCAAATAAATACGGCATAAATTACTTTTAAAATGCGGCACAACTGAAACGAGATATCTGTTTCTCACAAGAATAAAATAAATGGTTGATCGACGAGACTTTCTCGTAAGAAACAACTGAAAAATATATATCGATATACATTATAAACAGATAATTCTAATTATATATATATATATATATATATATATATATATATATATATTGTTATATGTGTTTATAATATATTTTTTCGCTTTCACACATGTTTATAATATATATATATATTGTTATATGTGTTTATAATATGTATATATTTTTTCGTTTTCACACGTGTTTATAATATATATATATATATATATATATATATATATATATATATATATAAACATTATAAGAGAGTTATGGAACGCGTAGATTTGAAACCCACTGTTCATGCATTTACTTTTATAAAGAGTGCTCGATACAACGCAGAGCTTTATATTGTAATGTTTGTTACAATGGTTTATTTAAACTCATGTTACAATGGCTCATTTAAACTCATCACCAGAAGAGTGGCAAACGTAGCTCCGAAACCCGAAATTTTTGTGTAGTGATACTGTGCTTTTATAAACCATTGTAACAAACATTACAATATATATATATATACACTCTCACACCCTGATCAAGCACTCGGAAGAATAGTAGACTTTGAAAAAAAACAGTATCTACTCTAGCACCTACGAATCGTTCATTCAGTAATTAATTAGAATCGTCACTCTTAACACTGGCGTATGAATACATGATATATCACACGCTAAAAGTCTGCTTCCTTCTAACGAACGCCCATAGCTCAGAGGTAGAATCGACGACTGATGCCAATTCGGTAATTCCTTAGTTTTTCGTCATAATGAAATTAGACCAGTGCACATTTGTATAAAAAAGTATTCATTAAGATTATATTGTAGAACTTTTGAATGTTCTTCATTTGTAAACGAGTTATTACTCGACCAAGCTTCTACCATGAGTGGTGTTTTCAGGCGATTTTCAATTACTAACTTTACCGTTTACAGTTTTTTAAAGAACGCTTACGTAACGGTGGTTTTTTTGAACGCTCACGTAACAAGGAATTTCTGAACGCGCAGTTTTTAACATTGCAAGAAATTATAACATTTTTATCCATGGTGGTATAAACCTAATAAATATTTTTGGTATGGTTACACTTAGTCATAATTTCTGTTCTTTCCTTCAATAATAATTTGTTTGGGAATAGATAGTCTATATATTTAGCCGCTGTTGTAAGGCTTGGCTGTTTTCACTATACTCCACGTTATATCTGGGCTTTTGCCAAATTTTAATTTCAATTTTCACATGTGGCTAGCCAATTTTGTACAATTTTTAAAGTTTTCTATTTTAAATGTAGACTTGTAATTCAACCATCTGGTCTTAAATGTGACTTTGGTTGATCCCAAATATATTTTGATTTGACCATTTAAGTTATGTACTTTGCTTTGTGTTGTAGGGTTATCCCTTTTCATAAAGATGTACTCGTCCAGAGTATATTTATACTACTACTATAGAAGCGAGACTGGAAAATACCGCATTGTCACAGAGAGTTAAACGGAGAATACAAGAGTCCAGAGAGATGTTAGCAGTCAGTCAGCAGTCGCTCATGGTATCTCTGTGCTCCACTCATCGAGAAGATTATTACGTAGTACCTGTCAGCTTCCGACGCGGTCATACTCAATATACTACGGCTTGAGCTCCAGAGATTGTACATATAATTTTTACTAACCCGTATTCCTGGAATACTAATCTTCATTCAAGTTTGTATCCTTACGTTAATACACTTATTTCCTATCTCAATTACTGGTTGTGGTTCATTTATTTGTGCAGACCCCATTACCGGGATCCACAACAACTTGGCGACGAGAGTCACGTCGATAACAACAATTTAAGGACAAGTCTCGAAAGAACTCACACAAAGAACAACAAAAAACCCATATTGCTATATGAGTCGACAAAATAATTCGAAAGAACTCTTACAGAAATTAAAAGAAAAATGGTCGCATAATAACTTGATAACGAAGATTCGCAAGTACGCAAGGAACAAACAGAAAGATCTCATGCCATAGAAATTGACAAACCACGTCGTACAACAATTAAGCGATGATTTAGGGATTAATAAAGAACTACTTGTTACGACAATTAACGACGAACGTAAATTTACATAAAAGATAGAAGAGAAATTCGTCACTTCCAACAAAAGGTATTTGAAAGTCAATATTTTTTACTTTTCGAGTAAGTCACCACAATTAATTGGCGACTAAATAAGAAAAAAATATTACACAACAATCAAAACAAGAAAATCTTTTACAAGATTTAATGCAAACATCAGCGTTAAAAAATTGAAACCCCTCACTGAAACAAAGCAAAAAATGAAAAACTTTCAAAAGCAATACTGGAGATTATAAGAAGATGTGAGGAGAGACAGCTAAAATTTATGGAATATTTATTTGAAGCAAAGGTAAAAATGGAGAAAAAACAAATGGAGTGACAAAAAATAAATGAAGAGAGACAAATACAACTCCAGGAATTACTATTAAAAGTGATATTTAACTCACAAGAAAAGAATATTGAAAAAGAGGTGACTTTTTCCCAAGACTCAATTTAAAACACAATAGAAACATTTAATTACTCTCGAGAAGCCGATAAATATTTCGGGTACTATTTCAGACTTGATGAAGACATTTTCAGCATAGATTGCCAAAATTGGACGTAAGCGAAAAAAAACATGTTTATTACTCAGGAAATGGGAAACAAAGGAGAAAGAAAAAATTTGTAAACCACATTTTACCAAAAAAAAAAAACAAACAAACGATTTGACGTTTGACGAGGCAGTTACATGCCTTACGTAGCACTTCAATTTAAAGTGGAAATGCCTCAACCTTGTAAAAAGCAAAAATGAGGACTACTCGACGTTCGCTGCAAGGGTTAACAAACATTGCGATTATTTTAAATTGGCAGAATTGACTTCGGACAATTTTAAGTGTCTTATTTTCGTACAGGGTTTAGTCTCAGCCAAGGACAGCGAAATGCGCAAAAGAATGCTCACGACAAAAATTTTCAGAAGACTGTCAAAAATGCTTGAGCATAAAAAAAAACTCTCTAAGGACATAGAGGAATCGGGAGTAGCACACATAGTTAAGTTGAATAAAAATTTACGATTTTCATCCTCCCCGAAAAAAAAACAAAAAAATTCATTATAAAGAAATGATTGCAAGATATAAGGCGATTAATGACAGAGATCAAATCAAAAATAAGCCCCCCCTCCCATCTGCATGTTACAGGTATGTCAAATTCCACTGGAAAAAAGACTGTCGATTTAAATACAAGAACTGTTTAGCTTGTGGAAAAATGGAGCATGAGGCATCTTAATGCAGAAATAAAAGACGCACTACTAGGGTAAATGTACTAGAATGGACTACGAAGACAAACTAAACACAAGAAAGTACGTAGAACTCGAGATTTTAGATTAGGTAAAATTACAGTTAGTTTCAGGATCGGATTTTACTATAATAAATCTACAAACATGGAAGAAGCTAAATAGACCGACCATGAAGCATACAAAGAAAATCGCCAAGTCTGTTACAGGGAAACGTATCAATTTTGAAGGGAATGTAACTCTAAACGTAAAATTCCATGAAAAACGGAAAATTGAAAATATTGGTAATGAAAGACACAGAACATTTGGTGGGCACAGACTGGATGCAAAGGTTTGACGTATGGGATTTACCCATTAGCTCATTTTGTAAAGAAATAGAGTGCAAGATGGCAAAAGCTGCAAAATTAAAAGAAGAACTACACAGTTAATTCCCCGATGTATTATCGAGTAGTCTGGGACAATGTAATACGTTTGTAGCTAAAATTGAACCAAAGCAAAATGTTCAATCAGTATTCAAGAAAAAGCGATTCGTGCCTTTCGTAACCATAGAATAAACTGACAAGGACTTAGATAGATTGGTAGAAAAGGGAATCCTTTCACAAATCGAATTCAATGAATGGGCAGCACCAGTGGTCTACGTAAAGAAAAAATCCGAAGAAACCCGTGTTTGTGCAGATTTCGCGACTGGATTAAACAATGCCATTATCATTACCCATTGACAAGTCCGGAGGAAATATGTACCAAGCTTAACGGTGGTAAAGGTATTTTCTAAGATTGATTTAAGCAAAGCTTAACTTTAGATTCATGTAGAAGAAATAAGTACAAAAATTTTATGTATCAATACTCACAAAGAACTTTACAAATATAACACATTGCCATTCAGTATTCCAACAGACTATAGATACCATGCTCATGGGGCAGAAATTTGCTACTGCTTACTTAGACGATATTTTAATCAAAAGTGATCATGTAGAAGAACACGCAACGCACATTATAGAAGGTTTAAAAGAATTCAGGATTTTGGTTTTAAAGTGAAGAAGAGAAAATGCAATTTTTTAAAAAAGAAATCACGTATGTAGGCCATATAATCAATAAAAATGGCAGAAAACCAAATCCAGATAGGGCATCTGCAATAAAAGATATGCCTAAGCGGAAAAATGTCGCAGAGTTGCAAAGATTTCTTGATCTACCGAACTATTACGGTGAATTCCTTGAAAACATGCACAAATTGTGGGCTCCCCTCATTGAACTATTGAAAAAAGATAATCAATGGAATTAGACGGAAGGTTGTCAGAAAGCATTTAAGGAGATCATAAAGAAATTAACATCTGATCTAGCACTGAGGCATTTTGATCCTAAAATGGAAATTATCATTGCTAGCAACGCAAGCTCAAACAGAGTTGGAGCTGTTTTTCACAAATTATTACCCATCAAAAATAAAAACCGTCATACACCTATACAGCCTAAAAGATCCTTCATACCAGGCGCACGGGTCGATTTCAGAATGTTCAGGAACAATATTGCATACTAGGACCAGGCACGATAATATGCTGACTGGGGAATGTTCTGTACACGATCCAAAGCGAAATATTCACTCACAGGAGATATATCAATCAGATACAAGAAAGACGGGTAGAGGAGCCAAGCTCGTCACCTTCGAAAACTGAAGACTCGATGTAAGTAATTTTTGAAGCATTTAAAATTCAAAGACCGCAAGTAGCCACGAAGATTCGAAGAACAAGAAGGAAAAGAAAATTGAAGGAACCGCTAATAATGAACCATAAGCAAAAGAAATATTGACACCCCTCCAAAAAAAAAAAAGAAGCTCCGAAGGGGTGTGTTGGGGGTTCTTTCTTTTCATAAAGATAAACTCGTTCAGAGTATATATATACTACTATTATAGAAGCGGGACTGGAGGATTCCACGTTTTCTTGCGGTAATTCCATTGAAACTGTCAGCTCTTAGGTCAGCATTAACCCAGTCGTGATTCCGACGAAGGGTAGAGTCATGACTGGGCAAAATTAAACAGTTATTTTTGGCTGGGCTATATGGCCCGGAGGTCCCACGTAAAAAAAAGACCTTGTTCCACATTTTGCCCTAATGGGAGGGCAGATAAATACAGAATACCGTGTTTTCACGCAGTATTTCTTTTGACAATGTCAGCTCTCTGCCTTCGGGCGGAGAGCTTTATTCCAGTCGTGGCTCTGCCGAAGGGGAGATTCACGTCTAGGCAAAATTAGACAGCTATTTTTGGATGGGCTATATGGCCTGGAGGTGCCACATAAAAAAGGCCTTCTGCCACATTTTGCCCTAGTGGAGGGGGGGGGGTAAATAAATATAGAATCCAGCGTTTTTTGGCGGGAATTCCTTTGACACTGTCAGTCTCTCTGCCTCCGAGCGGAGAGTATTATCTCAGCCATGGCTTCGCCGAAGGGTAGACTCATGACTGGGTAAAGTTAAACAGTTATTTTTGGCTGGGCTATATTGCCCGGAGGTCCCATGTAAAAAAAAAACACCTTGTGACACATTTTCCCCTAGTGAGAGGGCAGATAAATACAGAATACCGCGTTGTCAAAGAGGGTTAACCGAAGAATATGAGAGTCCAGAGAGAGTTTAACAGTCAGTACACAGTAGCTCATTGTAGCTCTGTGCTCCACTCATCGAGAATATTATTACGCAGTACCCGTCAGCTTCCGACGCGGACATACTAAATATACTACGGCTTTACTTCCAGAGACTTGTACATAAACGTTTTACTAGCCCGTATTCCTGGACTACTAATCTTCATTCAAGTATGCTGTATCTTTACGGTAATACACTTATTTTCTATCTCAATTACTGGTCATTGCTTATTTATTTCAAGGAACCCCATTTCCGAGATACACAACACTTTGTAAATTACTTCCTTTTTATTACAAATTCATTGAAGTGGGTATTTATTTTTGTCCCTGCCGTTACATTCTTTATTAGTGATCTTGTTTTGTACAATGCTATTTAAATTTCTGGCGTTTTGTTTCTTTAGGAAAGCTTCTAAATTACTAGTACAGATATAACTTCACTTGATTGTATTCCTATTGATTTATTTGTTTAGTTCTAAGCTTTTTAGGAAGTGGTTATCTATCAGTTTAAAAAATATTTGTCCTATTTTGGTTTTTACGTCTAAGTTAAATGGTATATACATACACACACACACACACACACACACACACACACACACGCACACACATATATATATATATATATATACTAACATTTTGTTATATATGCTTACAATAAAACAGTTGACTGCAGCACAAGGGCTGTTGTGATTTAGTACTGCTTATTAGCACCTCATCAGGCAGTCTTTGAAGTACTAATAAGCAGTACGGAAACACAATTAGCAATCAACTATGTTTTATTATAAACTCTTATAATAAAATATTACTGTAAATAGGGCTCAACAAAGTATCAAACACACTTTTAAAAAGTAAATTGCTACAAACAGTGAACTGTTTACTGTTCTATTTCTAAGACAGATAGATAGATAGATAGATAGATAGATAGATAGATAGATAGATAGATAGATCATGAAGAGACATAGATAGATAGATAGATAGATAGATAGATAGATAGATCTTATCTCTTTAACAGAGCAGATTCATGTCGACTTCAAAGTTTCGTGAGAATACCGTTATGATCTTCTCACTTCGAAGTCGACATGAACCTGCTCTATCGAAGGGACAAACTCTTTGCACCTGTCAACGTTCTATCTAAACTACAATATCGAGCACTTTACGATGAAATCCTGCTTTTCAAAATACTTTTCAGCAGTGATAACCACTGAAAAACTACAACTTCGGCGCTAAACTAAATCACAATTAATATATATATATATATATAAACACACACTACCGGCCATAATTATAAGGCTAACCCAGTTTTTAAAAATAATTATTGATTTCATACTATTTTTTAGTATTTATTGCCAAGTAAATAATTGTAAATGAAACTATGTGTCGAACACACATATTTACAGAGTGTTGCATATCTAGCTGCACAGACAAGAGCGTAATATCTTTAGATGGGAGCTTCCTAGACGTTACTTTCTAGTCTTAATAGAGTTTTAACACGTCTTCGCCTCTTTATTGGAGAACAAATATTTTCCAGCCTCTAACCTCTCTTTCACAGGTATGATGTTGCAATTCTCTCACTGATCTGTCTCTACTAGGCTTTTATAACCTTCCAACAAAGGCGGATGCGACACACACTCAATTAAAATGGGGACTTTGAGGCCTTAAGCTCACTTAAAAATATCCCGTTAACCCAGCTTAAGGCTAGGTCGGGATCTTGTTTGTTTTTACCCCAAACGAGACTCTACTCTTCGGCAGAGCCTCGTTTGTGTCCCTTTCATCTCGAGAGCAGGGCTTCGAAGAAGAGAGAACATGGATCGTTATGATCACTTTGCTCAGCTGCCATATATCGCTAATATTATGGAAAGTACTCAGACAAACTACATTTCGTCCCCGCTCGGTTTAACCTTCAAGGCTTAGACCTGCCATGTCATATAGTAGCAAACAACACTCAGTCCCTCTGTATCCATCAACCAAATAGTCAGTCATTATCCTCCGCTCCTATTAATATAAACTACCATTTAACGTAATTCTCTACTGCGAATGACCCCGTGCTTTGTACAGGGTGAATGCGATCGTAAAAATGTCTGAACTTTCAAGCTTTCTAATAAATACATATAAAACGAGGAAGATGTTTTAAAAAAATACTCAAACCTGATAATTCTTTTAGTCTAATAAATATAACGAATCGAATTTATTATTTCAGTGCGTTCATATTTAGTAACAACGCAAATTCTGGCCTCATAGGTGAAAAAACAGAACATTAATCAACGTTGGAATTTTACGCCGAATGCATCTGAATTCGGCTTACATGGACAAGGAATCTTTTTATAGTTCTCTGTGGGCATCACGAATAATTCATTATTTCGTTTTCGTCATTTTCCCAGACAAGTACACTGGATTTTCAATAAAAACAACAAAATGGAAAATTCTAAATTTTTACTGGCTGAGAAAGAAAACAATCAAACAGAAATATATTTTCAAAATTTCACCTGAGGTAATTTTAGAAATTTTTGACAGTCAACCTGTGTCTTTGGAGCTTCAGATTAAGAAAAAATTGATGGTCGACGATCAGGACATAAGAGAAATATTCAAATATACACATGCTAAATTTTGTAATCATATAATAATTCTGCTTGTTCCTTGGTTAGTTAGTTACTTAGTTACCGTAAGAGTAGCAGCTTAAGCTGGTGGTTATAGCAGTAATTGTGTGTTACTACAATATAGTAAAAATAGGTAGGTTTGTTGTCGTATCCCGCGACCTAATAACGAAATGCCTGGCCTCTACACCCTTTGCCATTACTCAGTTGGTCTTTTCTGTTTACATTGGACACAGGAGCCACGATTTGTCAGTAATACAAAAAACATTTTCTCTTTCAAAATCTCTCACAAAAAAGCGTACAGTATTTTGGTTATGGTCTGTGCATACGCCGCTTAATATCATAGAGGATTACACTAAAGTAGCTTCTATTGACATTACTTTTATAAATATTTTAATAAAATTACACGCTGTGTTATCGTTATTTTATTATGCAATACTTTTATGTTTGAAGACGTTACTATCATTTATAGTGTGACAAAGTAAAATTATCCTTTCGTGGAAATTTCACGGGTTCCGCTAGTTTCTATTATTGTTACCAACGGTAAAATTATCTGTTGCTATTTTTATCACTAGTATAATAATAATAATAATAATAATAATAATAAGAAGAAGAAGAAGAAGAAGAAGAAGAAGAAGAAGAAGAAGAAGAAGAAGAAACAATAGACCACCTAATCTCAGGCTGTTCTGTGCTTGCTCCAAATGAATATAAAAATCGCCACGATAGAGTTGGGCAATATTTACATTGGACAATGTGCAAACATTATGGAAAATCTGTAAACAAACACTGGTATAAACATCACCCAGCACCGGTTACAGAAATAGAAGATGTAACCATTCTATGGGATTAAACCATCTACACAGACAGAAAAATTGAAGCAAACAGGCTAGACATTATTGTTAAAAACCTGAAGGAGAAAACTTGTCTATTAATTGATATGGCTTGTCCAGCGGATTGTAACATAGCAATCAAGGAATTCGAAAAACTGTCAAAATATAAAGACCTGGAAATTGAAATAGAAAAAATGTGGAAATTGAAAACAAGAGTTGTGCCAGTGATAGTAGGTGCACATGGAATGATAAAAAAATGGAACAAAACAACACATTGAAAGAATCCCTGGAAACCCCAGCTTAAGAGATATACAAAAAATTGTCTTGTTAAGTACAGCCCATACACTAAGGAAAACTTTATCTATGTAATGCTAGGGATGATAGGGAAAATAGAAAAACATGAAATGAAGCCATAACAACACGCCACGACCTGCCTTAGGTCTCCCCGCAGACTTGGTTGGTAGTGAGACCAAAGCAGAAATCGAAATATGATGAAAAATGACATAATATTAATGAACAGCCCATACATAAGACATGTAACAGTTTGATGGGACTTTACAATACAGAGAGACAAAACAATCTATAGTAACATAAAAAGTTACTGAATGATAAAAGACAATACCGGAAGTTGTAAAATTAAATAATAATTTTTATAAAATCAACAAGTGAAGTAGATAACTACTGATAATGGTGAACTACTAGACAGTGATACAGATATTTGGCTACCTTCCCACTGGAGACAAAATGGGGCACAAGGCCTTTTTAATGTGGGTAATCCGAGACGAATAGCTCGAGTAGAAATTTAATGTCTACTTTTCCCAGACGAGATTCTACCCTTTGGCGGAACACCGTCTTGATTACACTCCACCCTAAGACAAAGAGTCCGACAATTTCAGAATTGCGTCTGAGCGACGTTTATCACTAGACAACAATATAAGTATTTAATTGCCTCCCCATTGTGGCAAAATGGGGCACATGCCCTTTTTGATGCGGTTATTCCGAGCCATATAGATATTTATTTGCCTCCCCACTCGAGACAAAATGTGGATCAACTCCTTTTTAATGTAGCTAATCGTGCCATATAGCTCGGTCAAAAATTAGATGTCTAATATATTACCCAGCCGGTATTCTACCCTTCGGCGGAACATCGTCTGGGTTACCCTCTACCCGAAAAGAAACAATCCGACAATTTCAGAATTTCATCTGAGCGATGTTAATCACTAGAAAACAATATAAGTATTTATTTGCCTCCCCACTTAAGACAAAATGTGACACAAGGCCTTTTTTATGTAGATAATTGAGAGCTACTTTAGAATTTTCAGCAGTTTCTTTTGTGTGTTTACAATGAAAACTATTATCTTCCATATATTTGTTGTAACCTAAAAAGGTTACTGAATGAGAAATAATAAAGGTTGGGGAATTAAATAACGTTTTATTAAATCAACAAAGAACGATACTTCCCCGCTGCGTGCAGTAGATAATCACTGCGAGTGATGAACTTCTAGACATTAATATAGATATATACCAGTGCTCTCACCACGCAAGAGATGTGACACAGGGCCAGGTTTAAGAAGGGTTCATCGACAGTACAGTGGAAAATTCCTAAACCCTCTCGGCACTTCCTCTTTTGGGGAAGCCTCAGGCAGCGCACTATAAACTCAGTCCCCTCCCGATGGAGAGATAAAGCTTGGAGGGATGTCACTGTTGTGGCTTGGTTATAAATCCCAGCCAAAGTCAAAAAGAATTTTTTATATCGCTGGATAGCAATATAAACTTTTATCATAATAGTGTCCAACGTATTTATGAGGTTTAGGACATACCCATTAATGTTTATGGGTACATATATTACATAATCAAAACTAATCACCCAGACATTTTGATCAAAAACCATAAGAACAGAATTTTTTGAATAACATGACAGTTTCTGCAGATTGTAACGTATCTTTGAATATCTTCAAAAAATAACAAAAACAATCAAAATACAAGAATCTTGATGTGGATATCTAAAAATGTGTCCCATAACGAGATTAATAATTGCTCTTAGAGTTGGAACCCTGGGTTTGATTGAGAACGGTTCCGCTAGACGCAATGAGGAGATCTTTGGAAGCCTATGCCTTAAAGAAATAATAATAAAAACACATTGTTCTCATAGGTACAGGTCACATCTTACGATGGGCTTTATCTGTAGGATTTTGGATTTTTTAATAAGAAATCATGTTTGGA
>JBBBDQ010001762.1:1040000-1240000 GCA_037127315.1 Ascarosepion bandense | reverse complement strand
TTTGAGAATTTTCCATTTGACATTAGGTGTTTTGTTTTGGTTTTATAATTTCTAAAAGTGTTTGGAGAGAGATGTCATGTTTTGTTTTTCTTTGTTATTGAAGAATGAGAGGTGATTGTAAAAGCGCTTTTTAAATACGTTCATGGTATTTCCAATATATATTTGTTCATCTTTAGGATTTTCTAAGGAGGAAATCGAACACATATATATCAGAGATTTCGTCAGACATTTATTGGCCATGGGGCTATGGTTGGGGTTTCTACAGTTACAGAGGTTGTTCTCATGGGACGGACTTGTATTAGTGTTGGATTTATTTTTGCTGTGTATTTTTAATATTTTAGTGTTATGCATTTTGATTATTTTTTCTAGATTATTAGAACAGCTATAGCTTAATTTTATGGTATTTTTATTAAAGATTTTGCTTAGAGGGTTATTTTTGGGAAAGTGCTTCTCTATTAATTTAAGAAATTTATGTCCCAGCTTGAAATTAACTGATTGGTTGAATGGAGGGTTATACCATATTATTTTTCTGCTTCTATTTCTGCTTTTTGGACTTTAGAATTTTTCCACAAAACTGATTTTTGATGATTTATACCAGCATTCATCAAGGATTCTATTATAAATTACCTTGTGCTTATCAAATATCTCTTTGTTGGATGAGTGTGTGTTAATGCTATCATATATATATATATATATATATATATATATATATATACAAGTGAATAAATAACGAGGAAAATATTGACAATGTTCAAAACATTAATTTGGCACAGTGTTCAATATAGAAATAGAGCTAATATCGTTTACTACCTGATGAAATTTTTCCCTTCATTGTCGAAACAAAATGTGCACTTTTTAGTAGATTTGTAATTTCTACATGTTCTAAATTATAATATATATATATATATATATATAGGGTAGTCCAGCAAAATCCGACACTTGACAAAAAGAAAATGAAATAGGCAATAAAAACAAGAGTTGTATTTGCAGAGACCCGATAGTATATTTAGCAAAAGTTAGTATTAAATACGTCATGATTTTTCGGTGTAAACGCCGGCGGCGGCGACGGCTATCTTATGCCAGGCGTGAAATGACTCACAAGCTTTGGCAACCATGTCCTTGTCCATAGCGGCGAACGCCTCCACGATGGTAGTTTTCAAATCGTTGACCGTATTATGGACGTGCTTGTTGGTTTTGGCCTCGATCACCCCCCAAAAGTGTCAAGTGTCAGATTTTGCTCTGTGTGTGTGTGTGTGTGTGTGTGTGTGTGTGTGTGTGTGTGTGTGTGTGTGTGTGTGGGAGAAGAGGTTTTCAGTCCTTCCTTTAATAAGTTTCATAAAACAGAAACGAGAGGAAATATCGTTTATAATTTAACCTTAAGCGGAATTAAGGCGATTTAAGCAGATCTGACGGCGAATTCGTCAAGGACGTATTCCAAAAGCTAAGCAGAGTATTAAGAGACAGGATAATTTCGCTAGAAACAAAGAAGAGATTACTGGATTGCTATGTGATGTCAGTTCTTCAATATGGCAGTGAATGCCGGACATTGTCATCAAAGATGAAGGATAAACTTTAGCAACTGAAATGTAGTTCTACAGAAGGATACTGCGGATATCATCGATCGAGTATATGAGCAATGATGAGGTTTCAGAATGGATGGAAACGAAAAGGGAATTAATACTGAGTATCAGGAAAAGACAGCTGAAGTTTTTGGTACATGAAGGTTTGGAGAATCTGATAGTCACAAGTTAGATGAAGGGAAAATTGAGACAGGGGAAAGCACGGGATAACATATTTTTTAGGGTCTGAGCAGGTGGATGACGTGATATAACAGGATATATTTGGGTGATATAACAGGAGAAAACGTGCTCAGAGCTACAGGGATAGAGGGACGTGGAAGACCAGGGTCGCCTACATCCTGAAGGGATACGGCACATAAAAAAAGAAATAATATTCCGAAAATCATTGGTTATGTTCTGAGTAATCACCTAAAGTATTTATTGTGTCTATGAAATGCTTCTTCTTCTTCTTCTTCTTCTTCTTCTTATTTTTATTATTATGTCATTTTTCATCATATTTCGATTTCTGCTTTGGTCTCACTACCAACCAAGTCTGCGCGGAGACCTAAGGCAGGTAGTGGCGTGTTGTTATGGCTTCATTTCATGTTTTTCTATCTTCCCTATCATCCCCAGCATTACATAGATAAAGTTTTCCTTAGTGTGTGGGCTGTACTTAATAAGACAATTTTTTGTATATCTCTTAAGCTGGGGTTTCCAGGGATTCTTTCAATGTGTTGTTTTGTTCCATTTTTTATCATTCCAAGTGCACCTACTATCACTGGCACAACTCTTGTTTTCAATTTCCACATTTTTTCTATTTCAATTTCCAGGTCTTTATATTTTGACAGTTTTTCAAATTCCTTGATTGCTATGTTACAATCCGCTGGACAAGGCATATCAATTAATAGACAAGTTTTCTCCTTCTGGTTTTTAACAATAATGTCTGGCCTGTTTGCTTCAATTTTTCTGTCTGTGTAGATGGTGTGATCCCATAGAATGGTTACATCTTCTATTTCTGTAACCGGTGCTGGATGATGTTCATACCAGTGTTTGTTTACAGCTTTTCCATAATGTTTGCACATTGCCCAATGTAAATATTGCCCAACTCTATCGTGGCGATTTTTATATTCGTTTGGGGCAAGCACAGACCAGCCTGAGATTAGGTGGTCTATTGTTTCTTGGTGTTTATCACAAAACCTGCATTTTGGATCCATCTTATTATGCATAATATTTGCCTGAAAGTTTCTCGTGAAAAGACTTTGGTCTTGTGCTGCAAGTATAAATCCTTCAGTTTCAGACTTTAATCCAGAATTTAATCAAAAATTTATTATTATTATTATTATTATTATTATTAATAATAATAATAATAATAAAAATTTTATCTGAATTTCTTGGACGGGGAGCCATTGTTATTTACACTATTTATTTTGGACTATTATCCTTTGTTGTTTTAAATCACAACGTTCGGGCTGTGGTATCTTCTAGCCTTCCTAAGGTATATATAATCTAATGGTACACTGGACTCGTTCCACTACTCATGTCTAGAGATATCTTATCTACTTCCTATTTTGAAAACGTTCGTTTATTGCTTTTACTGTTTCCACTGATTGAAAATACACACTGCCCGATCCAATGATTTCGAACTGAACTCTATTTAATTTTCGGGGTAGACTATCTGGTTAACATCTTGTTCTTATTTTATATAATAGCTGTTCAATTATTGGTCACACGTTTCTACTAAGTGCATGTATACACTGCCTGGTATTGAACTAAAAACCAGTATGTCACCAATTTCGCAAACTAAAGCCTTCAACCAGGTCTGCTAACCCGTCTATGTCTAAATAAAACTAAGAATTAGACAAGATATCCATAGGAATGGGCAGTGGGACAAAAAGTGTCTACCCACACACGTAGATTAAATAAAGGGTTTAGTTCCGAATTCCCCATGGGATACTCAGATTGATATATACCAGAGAAAACCGGAAGGGGCACAACGGCCGAATCGTTGAAATAAAATATACAAAATCGAAGGTACTTATTCAAATATCTATTGTGTTTTCATGACACTGCTTAAGAGTCCAGGCGCAAACGAATGTAAAACTCCAACGAACAATCAGCTTAATGAGTTCAATAAAAAACCTCATCATCCGAATTCTGATTAAATAGAACTTGCAGACCAGAGATAAGACAAGCACAGTGTGGTTGCATCAAGGTCACTGGAACAAGAATGCGATGTTTATGCTTAAAATGTAATCAGGAAATGCAGACAAAATGCAGAAGGAAGTACACCTTTGTTTTTTAGACTAATTAAAGCCATTTGACAAAGTACGACACAAAGACGTGATAGATACGCTCGTTAAACTTGACATATTCATGAAAGATACCAGAGTAATCAAGCACCTTTACTGGCATTAAATTGCCTATGTACGGATAGGAAACGTGTTCATCATATCTACAAAGATAAAAAGAATGTGTCTTATCGCCAGATTTGTTCGATCAATACAGCGAGACAATTCGGAGAGTTCTATAAGTCCTGCCAGGATTCGTCATTAGTTGACAGCAGACACGGAAAGTACACCACAAGTCCTTCTACAGGAAATAGTTAAAGAAATTGGGACGAATGAACTAAATATAAACTACAAGAAAATTGAATGCATAGTCATCAGTGAAAACAGGAGACCAAAATGTCAATTACAGGCCAGGGATACTAAAATCAAGCAGGTACACAAATTTAAAAACCTGGAAACTATTCTAACATGGGATGGAAAGTGCAACATTGAGACCCGAAGGCGAATTGGCATGGCCAAGGATGTATTCCGGAAGCAGAGTAAAATATTAAGAGACAGGAATGTTTCACTGACAAAAAATCAGAGAGAACTAGATTGCTATGTGATATCTGTTCTTTAATATGGCTGCGAATTCTGGACATACTCATCAAAGAAGAAATAAACACTTCAGGGAACCCAAATGTGGCTCTACAGAAGGATGCTAAGGATACCCTGGACCTAACAAGTGATAAATGACGAGGTTTTGGAGAGAATTGAAGCTAAAATTAAACTGATATTTAAAATCAGGTCAAGGCAGCTGAAGTTTCTGGGACATGTAATAGTACTGGATATATATGTGGTGTCAGTTCTTCAATATGGCAGTGAATGCTAGACAATATCATCGAAGAAGAAAGAAAAACTTGAACCAACTGACATATAGTTCTACAGAAGGATGCTGCGAATATCACGAATCGAGCATTTCAGCTATGATGAGGCTTTGGAAAGGTCAGAAACGAAAAGAGAAAATTAATACTGAGCATCAGGAAGAGACAGCTGAAGTTCCTGGGATATGCAATGAGGAAAGAGGGCTTGAAGAACCTGATACCAACAAGCCAGATAGAAGAAAAAAGAGACGGGGGAAAGCAGCGGATAACATATTTGATGGACCTAATAAGGTGGATGGTGGAACGAGGGTTGCATGGTGTAACAGAAGAAAGCATGCTAAGAGCTATCAGGGATAGGAAGAGATGGAAATCCATAGTCGCCTACGACCTGAAAGGACAGGGCATATAGAAGAAGAATAGGGAAGGATGGCTTGGGAATTTTGATACTCTCGGAAGAGATAGAGGGAAGGAGAGACAGAGGCAAACAACGCTTGACACACTTTAAGAGATGGATGGTGGATTAGGGTTTGGATGTGATAACAGAAGAAAGGGTGTTTGGAGCTACAAGGGATAGTGAGATGCGGAAAGCCATCATCGCTTATATCCTAATTGAACACGGCACGTAGAAGAGGAAAAGATAATAAAAATAAATTTTAGTTTATTACTGTTTCTCTGTGTTTTCCGAAGTCATTTCCCTGAGCGTGTTTTAAGATCTATTTGCCTGTGGTACTGATCGGAACTTCTTAAAGATTAGGTCAGGGATTCCCAACCACTGTGCCGTGGCACACTTGTGTACCTCGTAATTCTCTTAGATGCGATGCAAAATATTGTCACGGCATGCATATATGGGTGTGACTGGAACAGTAATGGTACAGCGTTAGTATTTGAATAAATGAATAAGTGTTTTTTTTTTTTTTACATAATACTTTTCCGCTTGGGAATAACAGGTGCTGTAAGCGTTTAGTGACGGATGTGCGTTGTGGTGCAGTAGATATCGGCTCAGAAAGAGAAATCAATGAGCCGAGTTCGAATTCCAGTTGAATACCCTGCATTCACTTAAGCACTGCTACCCTTGGGAAAGGTATTAATCCGTCTCTTCACTCCAGTTATGGGTTAAATAACAGGGTAGAACTTGGGGACACTGCCATTAACAACAAATCCAAATGAATCTTGATAATCGAAAAGGAAAAAAGTATTACTAGACACAAAACTTATATAAAAAACAAAAATGAATTGTTGAAAGGAAAAGATATTTCCAGCAATAAATAAATAAAATTTAAAATGACCCACCGACGTTGATATGCCATAAAAAAATACTTTTCACTAATCTTATATTATATTATTTTAAATAATTTTTTTTTATTATTCATATTTTAATTTGTTTTATTTTTAAATTTCACTTTTTAAAATTTACTTTTATTTGAATAGATAAATGTTAACCTTGTCTTCAGTTTTCTTTTTTTAATTATTCTTAATCGTTTTTTTTTCATAATATTTCAGAATTTATCCTTCAAATTTTCTCCTACGTTTGCCATGATTTTTTTGTTATCTTCTGGGTGTTTAAAAATTGTTTTTAGTTACTTCGATTCTTGGTGGTTATTCTCCTACCTGTTTGATGTTTAAGTAGAAGCAGGTGTGCAGATATGCACACACGCACGCAAACATTCAAACACACACACAAACACACACACACACACACACACACACACACACACATATATATATATATATATATATATAGTGTATCGAGGAAGTAGATAATTTTCTAAACATGTACTGTGATATATAAGAGCCAATTATGTTTAATCATGAGCCGTTCTAAACATCGTATTTTGGCTTTAATTTCAGTTGAAAATAAAGACAAAAATTTTCACACATCTAAATATATGCTTCTGTTATCACACACAAACACACACACACACACACGCACACACACATATATATATATATATATATATATATATATATATATATATATATATATAGTGTATCGAGGCAGTAGATAATTTTCTAAACATGTACTGTTATATATAAGAGCCAATTATGTTTAATCATGAGCCGTTCTAAACATCGTATTTTGGCTTTAATTTCAGTTGAAAATAAAGACAAAAATTCTCCAACATCTAAATATATGGTTCTGTTATCATTTCGAGCTATCACGCGGTGTGACGTCATAGAACAGCATTAAAATTTGCGAACTGCTTTTGCTATTTTTGTTAAATGTTGCCTTTGCTTGGAGGAGTTTTATGTCAACACAAGATAAAATCGTGGTGATGGTGGATGTTTTTGTGTTAACGTCCTTGTAACCTCTCTGAAGATGGTTCATGTGAGCCGAAAACTTAGAACCAACTTAATAAAAAATTATCCAAGTTTTGGAGATTTTTTTCTTTATTTTCAACTGAAATTAAAGCCAAAATACAATGTTTAGAACGGCTCATGATTAAACATAATAGACATTCACTGTCTCTTATATTTAACAGTATATATATATATATATATATATATATATATATATATATATATATATAAGCGAATAAAAGATTTTGTTTTAATATATATTTATATTTCCATTCACCTACAAATAATCTCCTTAAACAATGTGAATTAGACTTTGAGACTTGAAAGAGTTTCAAATGTTTTGAACTTGTAGGAAGAGACAAAAATCTTAGATGTTTCCATTTTAATCCAGTAAAACAGAGTGCATCCAATTGAATCTGTTTAATGTCATAAAAATAAACATAAATTTTTTTTTATGCAAGTGCTTGCTTTAGTACCCGGAGCTATTTTATATAATGACTAAAATAAGGTTCTCAGTGCGTTCACCTTAAGCAAAGAGCCAATAAAAGAGAAAAAAACATATATAATAGCATTATTATTTCTCTGTCTTTCTATCTGTCAATTTCTCTCTCGCGCGATCTCTCTAGCCCCCCCTCTCTCTCTCTTTCTATTTAAGTACAATCACACTATAGTTATGGAGAAATATATCCTCCCACAGCTTTTTCTCTTATTTTTACTAAGTTATGACTTTCTCTCTATTTCGGTGATTAGGTATTTTTCGGACTGTTGTCTTTATCTTTATTTTTAATAATCCCTACGTTTCGGCCGTTGTAGGCTCCGGCCTTCCTCAGAATTTGTCTATATTTCTAAATTGATGTATTTTAGTTATTTACATTATTTACAATGTTCATACTATTGTCCTTCTTTTTATAGTTCTATTCGCCATATTTTGGCCAGTATTGACTCCGGCCTTCTTCCGGTTGTTTCTCTATTCATCGCATGAGCCATTGTACCTATTTACACTATTTACCTTCTTCAATATATTGCTCCCATTTTTTGTCATATTCATGACGTTTCAGCCATTGTCTACTCCGGCCTTCTTCAATATCTGTCCATATTTTTTAAAATTAGAAATTTTAACTATTTACAATATTTACATTTTTCTTGACTATTGTTCGTGTTATTATTGTCATATCTACGATGATTCAACCATTGTATGCTTCGGCCTTCTTAGTAAACATTTCCACCCGAAATCCTCATTTCATCCACCAGGGTAAAATATTCTAGTTCCACGTGACATGTTTTTTCAGGATATTTTAGTTTGCTTTATTTCACTTCAGTAACTAAAATTTTGCGTGAACACAAGACTTTGGGTGTAGTCACTGGATTTGTTCAACCGACACTTTTATCGACTAGGTATTTGCGTATTCCCTGGCGTACGAAATTAAGTGTTTGGTTCGAAATTCCAAAGTTTGACGCCTGAGGTATGCCGGACAGCTACAAGAGCCTAAACATCGTGAATATTACAATAAAGATGAGTTCGAAAAAGGCAATGGTCTCAAAAGTTATATCTCGTTTTGGTTTTCTGGTTTTTTTTTTGTTTGTTTGTTTTTTACTTTGCTTACGGCTACATCATATTGAAACATTGGTTCCGGTGCGATAACTGAAGTTAAGCAAATATATATATATATATATGCAAAAGTGTTAGGACAGGAACTATTTTATCTTTATGAAGCATCTTGACAGAAAATAAACAATTTAATAAAAATAATTTTATTTAATTTACTCAACAAACGCTTTAACAACAAAAAATACTTGTTACAAAACAAATTTAATATTTAGTATAATAGCCTTTTGCTTTGATCACAGCCTTCATTCTGTCAGGCATTGACATCACAAGGTTCTTCAATGTTTCCAATGGTATCAAGCAGCTTGTATTTTTTCCCAAACCGTGCCTTGCGAAGTAACATTACATTTATCGATTCGAGAGGGGGGGAATAAGAAAAAAGTCAGTCATATCCAAGGATAATAGAATAATGAGTAATTTCACAATAGGTGTTTAATAGAAAATAGGAAAAATTATATATAACTTCTTTTTAATATATTTCATTTACACCTACTTTTAAATAATCAATATTTATTAGCAGGTTAATTGACTTTTCATCCTGTATTTGCATTTCAGTGAGATTTTTAGGAAAATCACCCCTGTCCTTATACTTTTGCACACTAGTGTGCAAAATCGTTAGGACAGGGGTGATTTTAAACTGTTTTTTGATGCCTCATAATAAAATAATTCTGGTACTAATACTTTTGCACAGTACCATATATATATATATATATATATATATATATATATATATACGTTTGGAAGCTGATTAAGACAAAGTGTCGACATTCTGATATATACTTGAAGACAACGTTCAGACCATGTTTATTGGATTATAACTCGATAATTTACACATCTTAGTCAGTAGGACTTTATGCATATCATTTGCACTTCAAAATACGTATTTGTGTGCTTAATATTTTTGTAATGGGGATTTTTGTGTTTTTTCTTTTGTTTTTTATATAATGTATCTTTTCTTGTTTTTGCAATTTTCTTTGCTCTTTCAGCGATACCCTGGCTACCGCACAGATACCATATTGCCTCTTAAAATACTAGTAAGATTTCGAATGTACTTGATAAAAAGATTTTAAAAAACATGAACTTCATGTTCGCTATAAAACTTTTTTTAAATTTTTAATGTCCATTTTCACGCTAATTTTTCCTCTAATTTTATTTTACTTTTCACTTATTTTTACTCTATTTTTACCGTACTTTTAACATTGTTTTTACCCTAATTTTACTTCATTTTTCACCTAATTTTATTTTATTTTACCTTGGTTTACACATTCTTTTTACCCGTATTTTACCATATTGTTCACCTATTTTTACTCTTTTTTTACTTTATTTTTCACATTTTTTTACTCTAATTTTAAATAATTTTTCACCAAATTTATTCTATTATTATCTTACTTTTCACATTCATTTTACTCTAATTTTAAATAATTTTTCACCAAATTTATTCTATTATTATCTTACTTTTCACATTCATTTTACTCTGATTTTAACTAATTTTTCACTTATTTATACACTGTTTTAACTTACTTACCATATTGTTTACCCTCATTTTACCATATTTTTCCATTATTTTTAATTTATCTTCACCTTACTTTTCCCATTCTTTTTACCTTAATTTTACCATATTTTTCACCTATTTTTCCTTTCTTTTTACCTCATTTATTACATTGTTTTTACTTTAATTTTGCCTTATTTTAAAAGGATCTTTTACCTTAATTATTATTTTTTTGTTTTACATTACTTTGCTATTTTTTACTCTATTTTTTCCATTTTTCTCTCTGTTTTTACTTTAGTTTTCATGTTATTTCTACGCCATTTTTTTACATTGTTTTTTTACTTTATTGTACCTTAGTTTTTACATTATTCTATTCTATTTTACTATTTTTTCATTATTTTCCTATGTTTTTACATTAATTTTCCTGTTAATTTTTCTACATATTATATTATCATTTACCTTTTTATTACTTTATGTTTCACATTATTTTTACTCAATTTTTGCTTTTTTTCACTGTTTTTACTATAATTCCCCCTAATTTTTCACTTTATTTTTTATTTAATTTTACCTTAGTTTTTTATATGATTTTTACTATATTTTTTCCTTGTTTTCATATTATATTAGTTTAGTTTTTACTTTATTTTTACACTATTTTTACATTTTTCACAATATTTTCAATCTATTCTTACCTTGTTTTTTTACATTACTTTTTACTTTCTTGTTACCTTATTTTTCTGATTATTTTTACTCGACTTTTACCTTTTTCCACACTATTTTACGATATTTTAACGTTTTTTCACATGCTTTTTATTTTCATCTTATTTTTACGTTATTTTACTCTATTTTTATCTTGTTTTTCATATTATTTTTTACTCTAATTTGCCATATTTTTCACATTATATTTAAACCTATACTTCTTTTTCACGTTATTTTCCCCCTTTTTACCTCCCTTTTTACCTTACTTTTCTCCATCTTTATCTTAGTTTTAGCATTATTTTTACTATTTTTTACCTTATTTTTTATCTTATGTTTTATTCACTGCTACCTTGTCTTTCACATTATTTTATCATGTATTTTAGTTCATTTTTCACATTATTTGTGCTCTATTTTTACCTAATTTTTTCCAATTTTTTTACTTTATTATTTAACTTTTTTTCACGTTATTACTGATGTCATTTTTTATTTTATTTTTAGCATTATTCATGGTTTTCACAATTCGTCTAATATTCTTGATTTTAATATATAAAGCTCTGCATGTTAAATCTTTATCATTTCTTTTTCTTTAAATATTTATAGACTACATTTTAATGCTACTGTTTACTGGTCTTATTTTGCTATCACCAATAAGATATTAAAAAACATATTATTCTTTTAAATCATCTGACCCCAAGCAACGCATCCAACTGCCACTGTTGCTCAGGGGGTTATATAGGAGAAAGTGATGAGAAAGAGGTGTTAGTTATAGGAAATGTCAGGAGGAGGGTAAGACGGATGGGGATACCGAGGATGGGGGTGGAATAGATGAAAAAAGAGCTTGTGAGAATTGATGCGAGTTAGTGTGTTCGGAGATGTCTATTGACCTTACATTTAAATTGCTGCGGATTGTAGCCGTCGGGGAAGCAAGTATACAGAAGGAAAATCCACAGTTGCAAAGTGCGTAAAAAAAGTTGTTAGAGTAGAAGTTGCGGTACATTTTCGGTGTCACTGTAAAAGGGTGAGACCTAATTGCTAATCTAGTAGCTTGTGTACATTCATAACTAGGCGGCACCAGTGATCTAAGTTCATTGGAGCAGAAACTGAAAGTATTTATAGAAGAGGCACAGGGAAGGCACATCACGCCGGTGAGACAGAAACTGCAGCCGAGCTGCCAAGTCGGTATTGATCACACTACAGATTCTCCGTTGAATTTTGTCAAGAACCCCGAGGTGAATAGCAGGGGCACCCGACCAGATGTAGCAGCAGTATTCAATACACAGGCGGATGATAGATTTAAATATGTGCAGGATGGATTAGACGGGAAAAATTTGATGGCCTTGCACAATGAACCGACTTTCTCATACAGTCGGGTTTCAATCCTGGATTAAAAGCAATCGGAGTCTAACCATACTGATGAGATGTGATACAGCGAAACAGATCTGTTTGCAGATGACGATATATATATATATATATATATATATGGTCTAACCAAGACAGAGCGTTGCCAACCATTGCTAATATTTTTCAAGCCTTCACTCGTGCACATAGAAAGATAAATTCAATTGAATTTTCCTTGTATGAAACAGATCTGTCTGCAGATGACGATATATATATATATATATATATATATATATATATATATATATATATATCTAACCAAGACAGAGCGTTGCCAATCATTGCTAATATTTTTCAAGCCTTCACTCGTGCACATGTAAAGATAAATTCAATTGAATTTTCCTTGTATGAAACAGATCTGTCTGCAGATGACGATATATATATATATATATATATATATATATATATATATATATATATGGTCTAACCATGACAGAGCGTTGCCAATCATTGCTAATATTTTTCAAGCCTTCACTCGTGCACATAGAAAGATAAATTCAATTGAATTTTCCTTGTATGAAACAGATCTGTCTGCAGATGACGATATATATATATATATATATATATATATATATATGGTCTAACCAAGACAGAGCGTTGCCAACCATTGCTAATATTTTTCAAGCCTTCACTCGTGCACATAGAAAGATAAATTCAATTGAATTTTCCTTGTATGAAACAGATCTGTCTGCAGATGACGATATATATATATATATATATATGGTCTAACCAAGACAGAGCGTTTCAACCATTGCTAATATTTTTCAAGCCTTCACTCGTGCACATGTAAAGATAAATTCAATTGAATTTTCCTTGTATGAAAATGAGTGGAAATTCATATAATTTTGACTACATTCTACATTCTGTAAGCCTTTCTTATAAAAAATAGGATAAAACAAAAAATATAACTGGTTTGGTTATTTAAAATTGTTAGACAAAATATCAGTTTTGTAATTGTATATAAGTGAACACCACACCGTCTTAGTATTTTCGGACCACAAACATGTTCGCCATCGGATCGAATCTAAAACTTAATCTTCAGAAACAAAAGAAACGATATCTCACACTTGCAAAAATGTTCACATAACTTAGAGTATTTAAAATGTTCATAAGAAACATGGGTAAATCCGTATTCTGATAATTGCAAAAACGGTGGATAATGATCCAACAGTTGCCTTGGGGTAATTTTGCTTCTTTAACGATTTAAGTACTAAAGAGGGAAAGCCCAGTCCAAAATAATTTCAATTTGGAATAAGTACTTGATTCATTCATTTATTCATTCTTTTATTTGTTTATCCATCTATGCACGTAAAGAAAACACAGACTATTCAACACGCCAACATTTAATTTATTTGATTTATTGGATTTCTTTTTCATTTTTTACTCCACTGATTTGATTTATTTCTTTATTCTTTATTTTTATTTTAATTTTCCACTTACCTATATATAAACAAGAACCTGGCTCTCAGAAACAAAAGGAACTCGTCATGTAAAGCCACAAATTTATTCGCTTGAAGAGAGTCAATCTTAGACTCGAAACACGTGTATCGTCACAAATACCATTATGGACACTTAAAATATCATATGTATAATATCTTTATACTACAATAAATATACACTTCAAACTAAACGTTCACGGCCTCTCACACTTTTTATTATATATATATATATATATATATATATATATATATTAATATTATACTTGTTAATCGAGTTTATAAAAAAACATCTTTATTTTTTGTTTTCGCTACACAAGAGCAATCGAGTTTTGGTGCTATATCACGCACCCCATCAGGCGGAACCGTAAATGCTAAAAACTGTGCAGTGTGATTCCATTAGTTCTGACTAATAATAATAATAATAATAATAATAATAATAATATATATATATATAAGCACTATAGTGTGAGCTTTGGAAAAAAGGTTCCTTACAGAATCTATTGTTTATGAATGTACTATTACTTCTATGGAAAACCATTTTAATGTAAAGATTTATGTTAGTATCAATAAGAAGTCTTTGAAAACACGAATTCATCCACACACGTCTACATTTAATAATAATAAGTACAGAAATAAAACACCTCTATCAAAATATTATTGGTATCTAAAAGAAACAAATGAAACATCGAAAATTTTAAACAAAGCGAGAATATGCAAGTTTTAACGAGTCATGCACTTGTGTCTCTATGAAAAGATATATATTATTAAATTTCGTAAGATAATAATTAAATAAATGTAATAAAATAAATCTCATTGCAAAATGTTCACCTTAGAATATGGTTAAATAGATTCTTTTAACTTACATATATCTAATTATTTGTTTTAAATTATAAAGTAATAATAATTAAATACATATTAAAATAATTAAATAGATATTTAAATCTTTAATGATTAAACAGATATTAAAATTTTGTATTATGATATTAAAATTGTATTAGAATATCATAATAATATATTTCTAAAAATAATAAAATGGATATTAAAATTTTTAATAAATAAATATATATTTAACAATTTTACAAATTTAGAGTTTCCTGAAAAATTACAATAAATTAATTCTGAATCTAATTAAAAATAGTATAATTACATATAAGGGTTCATTGAAATCAGATAAAATATATAAAATGTTTTCTTTTTTTGTTCTAGAAAATGATAGTACACAAAGAAAACTAAGATAATAATCTTGTAATAGTAATCGATACATCAACGGAACTGCAGTCTAGACAGGTGTTTTAATCGACTGACACTCTTGTCGTTCAGCTTGAAAGAAAAAATATATTTCCCAAAAATATACCTTTTTTTCAAATTCAAAGTGGATTTCTTTTCTGATTAGTTAAATTGAACATACAAATGAATTTTTCTGTCTTCTTACATCCATAAAAAACAAACGTATGTATGTTTTCTTATACTCAAATGAAAATCATTTTCTCATGTCGAGGTAAAAATTACGAAACAGAAATTTCCGTGTCGCAATGTAAACTATATTAATTTTTAATAAAATACAAATTTTAGTATATATATATATATATATATAACATCGTTCCCTTATTTGAGCTCACAATGGGTTTCAGTAATTTAGATAACACTATGCGGAGATGCAAACACTTTTTAGATAGATAGATAGATAGATAGATAGATAGATTAACTATGTAAAAAAAAATTAAAAAAGAAAGAATTGGGTTGATGTGTTTCACTAGCGGCTCAACATCTCAAAAAGAGCATTTTCATTTGATCAAATCCATTGCAATTCGCGAAAAGAACATTTCTCTTTTTTAAGTGTCTCAGTTCTTAATTTATGATTTAACTGTATCATTAAAGAATTTCAATTAGTTTTATTCTTAATTATCTCTCATTTCTCTAGTATTTATTCGCTAAAAATGGAGAGTTGTTTTGGAATGTCGTCATATATTAATCAGTTATTCAATATTTCAGGTTAGATTATTTTATCTACAATTTTCCTTTAATATGTTTACTAATCTTGATTATCTTTCTCTCACCTTGAAGATTATGGTATAACGGATAGCCACAAATGATCATGACAGGTATTCATAGCAATGATGATAATCTTTTTGAACTACCAAGTGTTCCAAGAAATATTACACATACAAAATATTTTGAAATAGAAATGGTCTGGAATTGCAACTAGAGCAATGATGGTAACTATCCTAAATTCATCATATTCAAAATGTGACAAAATAGATATTAAATACTGTCCTGTGCCGGACATTCAGTCATTTAAGTGCTATACGTGATACACTTATAAATGATCATGTCTCGAAAGGCACATGATTGACTGGGCAGATTATTTTCCCGTAGTAGGCTTCCATTACTTCTTGTTGCAGCCTGGTTGCCTACTAAGGCTTTAGAACCTAAGCTATCCTAATACTTAGCCTACAGCTGAAGGAAGAAGAGATGATTATATTATACTAGCAGGATAGCCCGGTGTTGCTCGGGTGTAATGAAAGCTTTAAAACTAATCCGTGGTCCTGGAGCTCAGACTCTTTAGATGTTGGCACGAAAGACTAAAAAGCAATAGTTGTTTCCAGTTAAAGCGAAACCGTAGACTGAAAGAAAAATGAATGGATGTAAGTTACGGATTAATACCTTTTCCAATGGTATTTGTGCGTAAGTGAATGTAAGAAGTTCAACGGGAATTCGAACTCGGCTCCCCGATTCGCTGTTCCGATTCGATATCCACTGCACCTTTTTTCTCACAATCAGTAGACTTTTTACCTCTTTAAGTCGTGGATCAAAAGTTATTTATCCTACATATACTCATGATATGCACATTTCTTTCTATTCTCATACAACACTAACCTGAGTGGCTCTTCGGTCTTGTATTAAGTGAATAACGGTACAGATTAAAGAAAATAAATATAGATTAATCATTTTAAAAGGCAAAGATATGCTTTCTAGCAAACGATAAATCTTTATTCAGTACCAATCAAATGAACATGAAAAATCGTTAAAAAAACTACCATCCAATTGGGTGGCAATATTGTGTTTCTTTTAAGCCTTTCACCCCATGCAAGGAGATAAAGTAGCTAAGACAGAAAAGGCTACGGCCAACTAGAGAAAATTAGAAGAGAGTATTTCAAGTAAAAATTCGTTCATCGCTGTTTTCTTTTTGCCCTCTTTCAATCAATACGTCAGTCATTTTACTCTTAAGCAACATACGACTTAAAAGAGGTCCCGTCAGCCGTTTTCTGTTTAGGTAACTGTTGTCGTCTCAATATTTTTGAAGTTAAAGAATACAGAAATGATTTTATGACTGCATACAGTACTGTACAAAAGTATTAGATATCAAAATAAAGTTTGAAATAATAAGTGTATCTGCATCCTTGTGGGTGATGAATTATTTTCCACCTTACAATCCCTTCCCCACAAACCAAGCCCTCGCTGCTTTATCGCTATTTCCATGAAAAGTATTTAGATGGATGTTAGGGTGGCACCCCTGTGAGTCGATTGACTAATGGACTATTTCTGACGTCAAGTCCGGTTACCAGGTTCTGTCTTCCGGGCAGTAAGAGCCAGAGACTGAGAGAGTAAAAGTCGTGACATGATTGGCCCTGTAGCTGAGTGGAGATACGACTCAGCTTTAGCAAATATATGTATTTTGTTAATACATTATTTTATTTCACTGTTTCCGAGCCTTCTCGCTATTTATTTTCAACACTAATTCCACAATAATGGACTACATACCTTAGTTCGATTAGTTCCAACCTTCACGGATATGATCCCTTATTTCACGCATATTATGGAAAATCATCACCATTTCTTTCGTATCTCGAACAGCTTCTTCCCACTAGCCACTGTTTTATGAAACCAATTCCAAGAGGTTGCTTCTAGGACCACTACAATCTTAGCCTGATCAAATTTAGGGTTAACCGTTATCTGACTCATATATTCCCATAAACTGTTCTTCTTACGTCCTACTTTGTAGCCTACTACTACGAGTGGCTCTTGGGCCTTGTATAAGAGAACATCATTGTAACAAAGTACACATTATAGAGTTCTTATTCATCATTTCCTCGTAAACACACCCTCACACTCACACACACACACGCACAAGCACACGCATACAGTACTGTGCAAAAGTATTAGGACAAAAACTATTTTATCTTTTATGAGGCATCAAAATAAAGTTTTTAAATCACCACTGCCCTAACACTTTTGGATACTAACAGTAGTGTGCAAAAGTATTAGGACAGCGATGATTTTCCCAAAACCCTCACTGAAATTCAAATACAGGGTGAAAAGCCAAATCTTTAGTAAAAATTATTTAACTAAAAAGCAAGAGAAAGGAAGGCTTCAGAATTTGAACTCTCCCCCTCAAAGCCCTGATCTCAATCCTATTAAACATCTATGGGACATTTTGGATAAAAAAAATTGATAAATTTGATGTTACTTTGCAAGAGACACTTTTGGGAACAAATACAAGCTGCTTGGCAGGAGATACCATTAGATATATTGAAGAAGCTTGTGATGTCAATGCCTGACAGAATGAAGGCTGAAATCACAGCAAAAGGCTATTATACTAAATATTAAATTTATTTTGTAACAAGTATTTTTCTTGTTAAAGCATTTGTTGAGTAAATCAAATAAAATTGCTTTAATTAAATTGTTTATTTTCTGTCAATATGCCTAATAAAAGATAAACTAGTTATTGTCCTAGTACTTTTGCACAGTATTGTATATTCGCTTATATAACGATTTAGTTCCAACATGATCGCCAAAGATTTCTCCTTTATCAGCATCTGAAAATTTTATACTTTTTTGTAAGATGAGTTGGAATCTAAAATTACTTCCACTCGAATCGTACGTTTGTTTAGAAATCGAAGATGGCCTTCTTTTTTGACTCATCTCAAATCGTTTCCTGATATTCGTTTCTATTCTTCTGGAGCAACTACTCCTGATACAAGCTAAACAACAACGGCCAATCATTTTCCTTTTAATGACATTATCGTAGGAATTATCTAGGTATTTATTATCCAGTTTAATTCAAATGAACAATAGAGGACAAATGTTCTTTCGTTCTTCAATCCAAATTCTCATATCTTTCATATCAAACAACGTTTTTCATGAACACTTCCTGCTTTTTACTCTTATTCTTGTTGTTACTCAGATTATAATTATTTATGCAATTTTGTTTATCAATTCACTCCATGCAAAGCGATGACATCACCAAGACGCTAGGGTCAGTTGGAATTTACAGAGAATGAAACAAGAACAGATTAGAAAGAAGCATGAAGAAACAAGAGTTCAGTCTCTTCTTCTTTTTTTACTATGTGTCATGTCCCTTCAAGTCGTAGGCGATCATGGCTTTTCACGTCTCTCTATCTCGAGAGGCTTTTAGCATACTTTCTCTTGTTACACCATGCAACCCCCAGTTCTGCCATCCACCTGCTAAGTCAGTAAAAGTGCTATACGTAATACAAGCTTGGGCGATCAAGTCTCGAAAGTGAATGGGCAATAGGTTGCCATTGCTTTCTGCGGTATACTGGTTGAGAGCCAAGGTTATAGAACCCAACCTGGCCTATTATTTAACCCATAACTGGAGGGAAGAGACGGATTAATACCTTTCCCACGGGTATTTGCAGCTAAGTGATTGCAAGGATTTCAACTGGAATTCGAACTCGGCTTCCCGATTTCTCGTTCCAAGCCGATATCCGCCGCACCACAAAACACATACACCTGCTCAGGGCCTTCAAATATGATATCCACTGCTTTCTCTTGTCTCTTCTTTCCTCTACCTGACCTGTGAGTATCAGAGTCTCTAAACCTTCCTTCCTCATTACATGTCCCAAGTACTTCAGCTGTCTTTTCCTGATGCTCAGTATTAATTTACTTTTCGTTTCCATTATTTCTAAAACCTCATCATTGGTTACACGTTCGATCCATGATATTCGCAGCATCCTTCTGTGGAACCACATTTCAGTAGCTCCTAGGTTCTATTTTGATCTTTGTTGATATTGTCCAGCATTCACTGACATATTGATGGACATATGTCACATAGCAACCTAGTACTATCTTCTTTGCTACTAGTGAAATTTTCCTGACTCTTAATACTTTGCTCAGCTTCTGGAATGCTATTCTAGTTCGTTTTCGCATACCAGTGTCATACTTTCCTTCTTCCGTTAGAACATTCCCAAAGTACTTATTTTTTTGTATTTGCTTGATTTTAGTATCTATGTTGGATTTTGGTCCTGGGTATGACCTTAAACTGCATCCGGCAGCAAGGCCTCTGATTGGGAGGTTGTGAGGAGCATGGAACCACCTCTTAATTGCTGTTGATCCCAGGTTCGCCCTGACCCAGAGTGGTAGCAACTGTTAGGGTTCTAGCTATGGGTAAATAGTTAACAACCAAATTGAGGTCAATGAAAGTATTTACCAACAAAACATTTTTGAATGAAAAATGTTATCAACAAAACCTTTTTTGAATGAAAAATGTTATCAACAAAGCCTTTTTTGAATGTAAAATATTACCAACAAAACCTTTTTTTTAATAAAAAATGTTACCATCAAAACCTTTTATGAATGAAACATAAACGGTTTTCAGCATTAAATGACCTAATGAAGGCTGATATGCTGGTTAAATGAACCAACCAACCAACCACCAACCAACCAACCATGTTGGATTCTAATATCCATTTGGCATTTTGGGCTCCTCTGTTTGTTGATGACCATACATTTGGTTTTCCTGTAATTTATTTGTACTCCTTTCTTTTGACTTTCTTGTTCTACTCTGTTTTAAAAGACCGGGGTTGCACGTCAGTCGGATGATAGGCGGACCTATATAGTCCTATTGAAAAAAAAATTGCTAAAGTAATTTCAGAGTTTAGGTGGAAACGTTAGAATTGTAGAGTTAATGAAGACTTTGAAGGAAGTGAAAACCAAATCCAAAAGAGGAAACGAAGGATAATTTTCTACTCCTTTTCAACGAGCGAGTGGGGGTGTATACAGGACAATAGGCGAATCCGTGAAATTCTACGTTGGAAAATTAAATAAATAAATAGTTAATGGAATTTCGGTTTTTAAGAGGGGAAACTAGTAATATAAATAAGAATTTAGAAAAACCGGAAGCATAATTGTAAACAGGAAGCAAGGGACAAATGTCTTTTTCTGTTTAAAACACCAGAGAGAGGCTGAATCGGATGTATAGTTTATATATATATATTACGGCTATTACTGAGGAGGGAGCGACACCAAATTTTTTAAAATTTCTATTAATTTTCTCCGCATCTTCCTAAACTACAGCAATGTCGTGTCCTAGCGGAACTCTTACCCAGATTTCTTACTCGTAATTTAGATGAGGATTCTTCAATATAAGCGCTATTTCAAACAGTTCTTTCACTTACGCACTTGCACTGTCTAGTATCCCCAAATTGTTTTGAGAGGGATAAAGAATCCTGGAAATAGTCCTGAATTCATCAAACACAAAAGCATAATATGAACTGCTGCTTCATACATTTACGGCATTCACAATGTTATTGGTTTTTTTTTCCTCTCGTACCGCAACATATATTCATAGATACTCATGTACACAACTGCTAATAATAATAATAATAATAATAATAATAATAATAATAATTAATTAATTAATTAATTATTATTATTATTATTATTATTATTAGTAGTAGTAGTAGTAGTAGTAGTAGTATTAGTAGTAGTAGTAGTAGTAGTAGAGTAGATGTACATTGTGGTGCAGTGGATAACTGCTCGGAACGAGAAATCGAGGAAGTGAGTTCGAATTCCAGTTGAATACCTTGTATTCATTTACACCCAAATGCCCTTGAGAGAGGTATTAATCCGTCTCTTCTCTTTAGTTATAGGTTAAATAACAGGACAGATTGGGTTTTAAAGCCTACCGTAGAAAGCAATGTCAACCTACTGCTGGATAAACTTCTGCCGGTCAATCATGTCTCTTTCCAGATATGATCGCCCAAGCGTATGTCACGTATGGCACTTAACTGACTGACTGAGTTGTATTAGTATTATAATAAAGTGTCGCTTGTCACACAGTAACTAACTAATGGTGTAAATTGTAATACTCCAGGTTTAATAATAATAATTATAATTAATTATTATTATTACCAGTAGTAGTGTAGTAGTAGTTGTATTAATATATTCCTTAAGTGTCGCTCGTCGCATAAAATGTACTTGGTGGTGTACATTGAAGTACTCCAGCTCTCTCGGAAGTTTAACTACCAACGATGAAATTTAACTCTCAGTTGATGACAGAAATTTGTTTTGGTGCAGTGGATATCGGCTCAGAAGGAAAAATTGGAGAACCGAGTTCGTATTCCAGTTGAATTCTTTGCATTTATTTACGTACATCCCCCGGCTATGGATTAAACAGCAGGGCAGATTGGGTTCTATATCCTTGGTTTGTAACAGGCTTAAGGTAGAAAGTAATGGCAACGTACAACGGGAAAATCCTGTGCAAAGTCAAGTGTCATATGCGATACACGTCCAAAAGTGCACCGCGTACGGCAATTAACGGTGACTTAGACGAATGACATTTTTGTTTAGTTTTAGAAAGTATCTTTTGATATTCCAAGTTATTTATGGATTTTCGATCAATAATTTTTACTTTGTTGCACATAAATGCGGAATAGCAAAATATACTTTTCAAAAACTAATCGAAAATTTTAAAAGAAGCAAAAAATAATTTTACTGAATTGCTACGTAATATTCTTCAATATAGCATTGCCGAATTGGAGAGCTGAGACAGCAAAGATATGATTCTAGAGATGGATGCGGAGAATACTATGGGCGAAATATTTGAGCAGCGAGTAATTTGTAAGAGAAAAAAGTCAGTTAAGTGCGATCATGTCTCCAAAGAGACATGACTGATTGGGCAGAAGATTATCCCGCAGTAGGTTGCCATTGCTTTCTGCGGTAGACTGGTTGCCGACCAAGGCTATAGAATCCAATCTGTCCTGCTATTTAACCCATAACTGGAAGGAAGAGACGGATTAATACCTTTCCCAAGGGTATTTGCGCGTAAGTGAATACAATGGATTCAACTGGAATTCGAACTCGGCTCCCCGGCTTCTCGTTCCGAGCCGATATCCACTGTACCACAACGCACATCCTTAAGAGAAAAAGACTCAACATTAATTAGAAAGAGACAAATTACTTGGACATACAATGAGCAAAGACGGTTTGGATAATTGAACACGCATATACATTGAAGTGCGGAGATAAAACATTAAATAGCGTAGCTAACAAGTTTGTTTAAATAGATAGTAGAACAAGAACAGATATGGATATTAAGGAGATGAACCTTGCTCATAGCAGAAAAGAACATGAGCTTAAGGTGAAGCGGTATATAAAAAACGTGCGACTTATGCAGAATTAGTGAAAATAATTACTTGTGAAATTCTAAAGAGGTTCTGATTAGAAAAACGAACATTCCGGAAGTGCAAAGGTTATCGGCTCGGAAGGAGAAATCGGAGATCCGAGTTCGATTTCCAATAGAATTTCACACATTCACTTACGCGCAAATACCCTTGGGGGAGGTATTAATCCGTCTCTTCCCTCTAGTTATGGGTTAAATAACAGGATAGGTTGGGTTCTATATCCTTGGATGGCAATCGGTCTACCGCAGAAAGTAATGGCAACCCATTGCAGGATAATCTTATGCCCAGTCAGTTATGTCTCTTTCGAGACATGATCGCCCAGGCGTGTATCACTTATGGTAATTTACTGACTGACTGAAACGGATGAGCTGCATAAATTGATGTAGTGTAATGTTGTGGCGGACCTACCCATTCACATCGTAATGGACTAACTCAACCTGCATAAATACTATGTGACTAGTAGTCACAGAGAGAGCACCAGTCTGGTATGAGTCAGACACCCATAGAGTAACTTACCTAACAGGGACTTTGATATCCAACACCGCTTGCTCGTCAGCTAGACGAACAAGCTGGCATACTGTATCTTTAACCGTTATTTTGTTAATACAATTGTTTACACTAATCCCGTGTTCCTGTTTTTATTTGTGACCCCTTAAACATGGTTACAACTTTTAAGAACTCTAGAAAGAAACTGTGTCAAAATCTCGGCGTGGTCTTCAAGATTGAGAAACAAGTGGATATCGACAAATTCTAGGAAATTAGGGGAAAAATAATCATCAGAATCCATTAAAAATCTTATGATTCGTCCGATATCGAAATTGTTGAAATGTACTAGTTTGATGAACTGTTAGAAATTTTGAAAAAATGCATCAACATCCATAGGTGTATATTAAAAATTGATGAACTGTCAGAAATTAATGATATTTGAAAATATTCATGAACTTTAGGAAAGGTTCTGCATGAAAACGTAATCATGACCTTGATAATTAATAAACAGTAAGAAAAGGATGACCTAAAGAATTTGGGAATAATATGCATTTTTATCTCTACATCTGATGAACTACCGCTATTTGAAGGACTGTCGGAATTCAATAGACTGTACGAAATTGCTTTATTGAAGAAACGGTTTTTACCAGAAAGGTGAATTTCTCGAAATTATTAGCATTTTTACCTTGTTGGCTAACTAACTATGGGCTTGAGATTATTAATATTTTCTCCTTAAGAATCTGATGAACTACCGTCATTTGAAGTACTGTTGGTATTTGATAAACTGTACAAGACTGCTTTATTGAAGAAATGGTTTTTACCAAAACAGTGAATCTCTATCAAGATAGCATTTTTATTTTATTGGCCATTCTAACTGTGGGCTGTGAGATTATATTTTTTCTCCTTACATAAATCGTACCATTTCAGTGTGTCCTATCTCTTTTATTCTTGAATTATTTAAATATAAATTATTTTTATGTAACTTTTAATTTATTTTTTCCCTAAATCTTCTTTCATGTCTCTGTTATTCACATAATTTTACTTTTTTATTTTAACTTTTAGGAATGTCGTTTGCATTTTGGACTTTAAGTTAAAACTTAGTAAATCCTTTTTTTATTATTATTTTTTCAAATTGGAGTAGATAAATTCTACTGTCGCCCGACTCACACTCCTCCTACTTTTGTTGACTCTTCTTTTCTGTTTAGGAAGTGGTTTCCGGCGCTTTTCCTCTACTCAACCCTCAGTATTGGTGCTTCCGCAATTTTCTTGTGATGTGCGTGGTTGGTGGTAACCTCTCTTCATTGAGAGTACCGGGTTCGCAGTTTTCCGGTTGATGCTTCTGACTGGTAGTTAGAAACCCTAACTCTTGCGTAGAGTCGAGAGCGGCTGTTCTGATCAACAGTTGCATAATATCGAGGTTCTTGTAGTGCCATGTCACGCATGGATAGATGTCCCTGCAGTCGCTGACAGTGGGCACACTTTGTTGCAGTCCGCGTCAACTCCCTTTCTGCGCATGTCGCAGTCAATGACCATCTGCCACCTCTACTCGAGGTCTCTTCTCACAAACAACAAAGATGAACAACCATATCTCAATAAACAAAACTAAACAAGGCATAGTAAAACCATCTAAACCTCCTAAGATTTCCTTTGCAAACATCCTCAGTATTCGACCAACTTTTGTAGCGTGGAATCTTTCCTTCACGAAAAGTCCCCTGACATTCTAGCGCTTTGTGAGACTAAATTTTACCCTTTAATTCCCTCTTCTGACTTTTCTATTCCTCGCTACCTTCTTCTCTTAAAGAAGGACTCCACTGTCTGTATGTATGGTCTGGTGGTTTACGTCAATGAACACCTCCAGCTGGCTAGAGTGACATCTCCCGAATTTGACCGCCCATACATGTATTTCCGTCTTTAATATATCAAATAGGTTACCTATCTTTTCTTTCTGCACCATTCCCCTTTCCTCTGCCGACTACTCCCGGATAAACAATATCTCTGACAATATATATAAAACACTACTTTTTCCCAGCCATACGCTAACATATTTGTGTTCGGAGATCTTAACTCGCACCATCCGATGTGACTAGAAAACACTGCCACTTATTCTGCTGGCATTCATGCCATGAATTTTGCTATTTCTCAATCTTTTACGTAAGTGATTGATTTCCCAACGTGCTTCCCCAGTATTCCTTCACGACACGCTTTTTTGCAGGATTTCCGCTTTATCTCTGTCCCTGACTCCAGCCAAACCTCGCAGTTTTAACTTATTGGTAATTCTGATAATGCTGTCGTTTGTATTAATATATCTCTTTACTCTCCATCTACACAGGAGCCTCCTACTAACAAAATTTCTTACTACTACGAAAGAACAAATTGGGATTCCTTCCGCGATTTTCTATGCGACGTCCTTTGGAAAAATGTGTTTAGTCTCCCTGTTGATGACTGCGCCTCTGAGGTCTCCTCCTGTGTGAAAGCTAGCACGATGCTTTCATACCGATCGGAAAGGTCCGTGCCAAATCTAGTTCGTCTTTCTGGTGCTCTCCTACCTGCTCAGCCATTATTGCCCACAGGAACCAATTCTTCCGGCTATTTCTGAGCCAGACGTCAAACCATAATAGGAATCTATTTTCCTTTGCCCTTAATGAGTGTAAAAAAACTCTTGAATGATATTAAGCATTGTTTGCTGAGTGAACGAGGCAGCGCATAGCTGCCCGCAATTTTGGCTTCAAAGGTTATTGGCGGCTCTGAATATATATGCCGAACAACAGCAAATCATCTATCCTTCCCTTAATCATTAAATTTGAGGTCCTCACGGCATCTGTGGACAAAGCCGTGTGCTTTACTCGCAAATTATCCTCCTATTCCCTATTTGAGTCGTCTGGAGTGTCTGTACCCAACTTCACTCTTAGCACTGACGCTCAGCTGAGAGATGTTTAGATAAACCCGTCTCTGTTATCTAAGATAATTTCAAAAATTGACGCCCACAAGTCGAACTGTGACGACAGAATCCTGGTCATTTTCTTGAAGAAATGTGCCTCTGAACTCTCCTCTGTCCTCTCTAAAGTCTATAATTACCACCTACTTGCTTCTCACGTCATCTGTGGACAAGACCGAGTAATTTGCTCGCAGATTCTTCTCCACCTCCACATTTGACTCGTTTAGAGTATATGCACCCAACTTCCCTCTCAGAGCTGAGGTTCAGCTGAGAGATGTTTACATAGTACCCTGTATCGTATCTTAGATAATTTCAAAAAGTGGACATTATAAGGCGAGTGGTGACGACTCAATCCCGGTAATTGTCTTGAAGAAATGTGCCTCTGAACCCCCCTCTTTCCTCTATAAACCCTGTAATTATTGCCTCTTAGTTTCTGTTTTCCTCTCTGTTGGAACTTTTCTTTTGTGGTTCCTGTCATTAAAACTCAAAGAAACACTCGAACCCTTACAATTATCGCCCTATTAGCCTCCTACAAATTTTCGGCAAAGTGTTCAAGGCTATCATCAATGCTGAAACAGTTCAACATCTCACTGCCCATAAACTTATCTCAGACAGACAGCATGGGTTTTGCTTTGCAAGGTCTACTGCTTATATGCTAACGACCATCACCGAGTACATGTAACAAGCTCTCAAAAAGTCAGTTGAAGCAGGAGCTGCTGTTGGATATCCCCAAAGCATTTGATATGGCCTGGCACGCTGGACTTCTGCGCAAGCTACAGTGTTATGGTATCACCGGACGCTTGCTTGGTTTGACCCGATCTTTCCTATCAAAACGCATAATGAAGAACGTCTTGGACGGGCATGACTCCACATCCTACCACACTAATGCTGGTGTCCCCCAAAACTCTATTCTGTGTCCAATGGTCTTTCTGATCTTCATAAATGATCTCCCTGACGTGATCAAATCTATTTACTGCAGCCTCAGTAAGAAATCTGGCGAGGCTGACAAAGATGATCTAACTGCTGATCTCGAGAAAGACATCCACTCTGTGGTAAACTGGGATAAGAAATGACTTGTAAATTTTAATGCTTCCCACAGAAAGCTGCTTTCAACCACCACAGGCAATCCGTCCTACCCCGCCCCATCATCATCAGTATGGACCAAGCGAGTCTTCCTAAAAGCAAAACACTGCGCCTTCTCTCCCCCACTTTCTCTTCAGACCTCAAGTCGAACCATTACATTGCATCAATAGCTAAATCTTCTGCTAGGAAGGTTGTGTCACTGTGTCATGCCAAGAAGATTTTTCCGGCTTAGTTAATATTGCATGGTTACAAATCAACCATTCGATCGTGCATTAAATACTGTTGTCATATCTAGTCAGGCGGCCTTGCTATTCATTTCAGGATTCTTGACAGGCTTCAAATAACAATCTCCAATGTGATCGATTCCGACCTAGCAGCTCGACTCCAACCACATTCTCACCGACGGGATGTAGCTTCCCTCTGTCTCTTATACAAATATATTTATGTTTTCTGCTCCGATCAGATTAGCTCACTGTTTTATTTTCCACAAGATATTACTAGAGCAACCTGACTGGCAAGAAGTTCCCACCATTTACAGTTAAATCAACCAAATGCAGCCGCCACTTCTACTCCAGCAGGTTCTTTTCTAGATTTTTTTGCATGAGGAGTTCCTTTCCGTACACTTGCTTCCCTGATGTCTACAATCTCCAAGAATTTAAATTCTATGTCAATTCCCATCTCTTATCCACTTGACTCCAGTCCTCTCGTCCTTTCGCCATCACCCGTGTATTTTGTTCTTTTATTTTCTCTTTACCCCGCAACTGTTTTCACACCGGTATTCCTATCCTTCTCTTGCTCTTTCTCTGACACCCACTGTAAATGGTTCGTCTTTGTCTTTGCTCTTCTCCTGCTTAATCTTTCATTCTTTTCTTGCTTAGGCCCCTGAGCACCAGTAGCGGTACCACCTTGCTTGGGGTAAAATGATTAAAAACAAAAGTCTCAAAAGCCCTACGTGAGCTTGAACTTTGATAAATTTCCAGGAATTAAGAAACTGTAGAAACTTGATCTACTGTAAAAACTTCGGAATCAATATGCATCAAAACGCTTACGAGAATTTGAAATCTTTTAAATGTAGAAATATTTCAGAATAATATGCAATAAGCCACACGTGATCATACAGAAAACAAGAAATTGGGTTTAGTTAGCATTATTTGGAAAATATTAGTAGACTAAATATCCAGGAGGTTACAAGGAATTGTACTTTTGCTAAATGTTAGTTGCCATGTGAAGTCCCTACAAAGTAAAAGATACTTGATCTGTTCAGAATTCTTCCACAGACCATTTTGTATAAATTCTACTAGTTAAATGAGCCTTCAACAGTTCCAAGGATTTTCAAGTTATCTAGAAATTACTGACTTTATTCATAAACTCAGAATTGGAAGCTTTTGGCAACAAAGCAAATGAAGATTTACTTCAAAACTAAAGTTAGATTAGAGAAAATAAAAGAAAGATCAATTTTGACGATTGGATAATGAACGTAATGTTTTCATTTGTAGTGAAGAACCGTGGGGAAATAAGGGTTTCCAAATAAGAATATTCCTGAGAGATCTCAACTTAGCTATGAATAGAGTAATATGGGTACTGATGTCAGATCCGGAGACGCAGAAGATAATCCAAAGAGATCTATTTAATATAAAATATTAGACAGATAGATTCGTATAGAGAGCTCAATAGATATTATCCAAAGCAATACGATATACACAAAGGAAGCGCAACACATTATTCATACCTAAATTTTTTCGATAAGTTTTTAATGCCTATCTCAACAAACCGTAAATTAAAACTAGTTAAATTTTATGCGACCATTAAAAAAACAGAAAACCAAGGGTATGCCCCATCAAGAAATTTTTCTGGGTGTTCTAAAGGTAGTGACATAAATGGTAAAGGAATAAGAAGTAAACTATTCATCGGTCAAGTGTAGCGATTGGTGGGACGGGTCACTACAAAGTTAAGATACAACCCAAACCACAGTACGTATATATATATATATATTAATCGTATCACCTTCAGCAAGGCTGTAATGCCACTGATGTGCAGGGGGCTACATAAGATTAAAAAGATTAAGTAGAAGAGAGTGAAGAGGAAGACGAACCAGTTGGAAAGTAACAAGAGAAGGATGGGAATACAGGTGTGATGACAGTTGCAAAGCTGGAGAAAAAGGAAAGGATATACGGGGTGGTGAAAGAACTAGAGTCAAGTGGTTAATAGATGAGTATTGACATTGTATTTAAATTCCTGGAGGTTGTAGCCGTCAGGAAAGCAAGAATATGGAAGCGATTTCCACAAGCGGGAAGTACGAGAGAAGAAGCTGCAGGAGTACAATCTAACTGTGAATGGGTGGGACGCAGTTGCCAGTCTGGTATATATATATACGTAGAGATATTTTTATATATTATAAATTTTAGATGTTTTTGAGGCATTACTGCAAAGATAACGCGTTTAATAATTCTTCTTATAGCATATTCGTCCTGTTTATAATTATTGCGCATTTGCATCAATTATAAATTAATGTTTTTAGGCGTTATTTTCAATACTGTTGTCAAGTATTTTTTTGTAAGAAAACTTTTATATACAGTATTTGCATTTTTCGGATTATTGTCATCATCTTTGTTGTCATTTCTACAACGTTTCGGCCGCTGGACATTCAGATGCTAGGAATTTCGAACCGAAATCTTTATTACAGTTATTGGGTATATGAACTCCATTTCCTTGCGTAGTAATGCCTCTTTTGGACGTCATGACTTATCTCCCTCTAACCCTGTAAGTTACTTTTTTACAACTGCCATAGCCTGGTAATAAACTAACAACTCTTTGGGTCAAGTCACATGAACTAACCAACGTCTATATCCGAATAATGTAAATACTGTAAATACTACTTATAATTTTATTTGTTTATCAACGATATAGTTGGGAAAATATTGTTGACTAATGTATGTTTTATATATTTTAGTTCACTCAATGCAAATTTATATATATATATATATATATATATATATATATAAACAGCACATTAACATTTGAATGTATCCACAGAGACACACACACACACACAAAAAAAAACACAAACACACACCCATATGTAATAACATTATACTCAAAGAATTACACGTGGACAATGACCGCATTAATTTATATGAAGAAAAGGTCTTATTAAAAAAAATGATTGTCACATACTACTAAATAACTATTCAACAGAGAAATATGTCCCACTAATAATTTTTTAAAGAATTCCAACCTGAAAATGTTTATTCATATCAGAATGCATTTCCGATACAAATATTTAAATATAAACATATTTAAATATTTTATATGTAGTATTTTCTCTCAGGGAAATATATATATATATATATATATATAAATTTTGTAGTCCCCAGCGAACACTGCATACAACTAAAGCGCTATTAATAAGATGAATGCATTTTTCTCTTGCTGGGAGTGATTGAAAAGACATTCCCTATTCTTAAACTTTTACATCTCAAGTTTTAGCCAGCGGTTTGCCAAATTAATATACAGATCTAATGAAATATTAATAAACATGAAACTAGGGTGTGGCCGATGTTTGCAAATATGCCTTAAGCATGGCTTGAAGCAATGACCGGTCGTATTAATTATCAGCATTAATCCCCATGAAATCATATCCAGTGTGACTAAAAATCTTTATCATAATTCATCAACAAATAAACCGAAGAATTTCAACAGCACATGAAAGTATATATAATCTATATATACAAAAGGCAATCTGTAAATCTGTGTGTCATTTTTTCCTATACACGCCTACATTTTTTAAGCTACCCCATTCACATTTTCTAGGGACACATATCTACAAGGAAGCCAGGTCGACACATAGTCTTTGAATTTAAGTTCAGCAATTTTCCTTTTTGCTCATTTGGCCAATGGAGCCGATTGTTTACATTTGCTCCGTAAACTATCTAAGATCTAAGATGGTTGCTTAATTATGTCACAGAAATCAAATCACACGTGTCAAACGCAAATAAAATATTCTTTTATTAAAAAAAAACAACAAAAAAACATGAACCTTTATAATTAATTTTAATTCCGACGTTTTAAAAATTAATTTGGTCAACAAAAAAATGTGATTATATACTTTCGAGACATGATCGCCCAAAGTGTATATCACATATGGCACTTAACTGAGACCCACGGAATCATTTTTTAAATATCTGTAAATAAACGAATCTCCAACCTTTCTAATAAACTAATATTTCTGTTGAGGGAACAAAAAGAATAAGGAGATCGGGGTGCATTTCTTTTTCTCCCTCATCTCTTATCCTTTCAAGGTATGAGTGACCCTGGCTCTACACAGCCTATAATCACACGTAACACTTAGCTACGTTTTACTTACAAATGTAAATTTTATTTTGCTCGTTATGACATCTATTCTTCCTTTTGAAACATAAATGTCGAGGTTTTTGATAAAATACCCCCCCACAAAAATGAATTAATCCTGTTTTGGCATCAGGATTTCCTGCATTTTCTCGCCGACGTGCTGTTGATTCCTTCTGTCTTTTCTACAAATATGTTCATGGCAACTACTCTGATGAGCTGGTTTCTCTTGTGCCCCGATTACGTGAACTTACGCATGCAAGTTGATTGGCTACTAGGACTCACTCTTTTATCTTTGAAGCGTCACTTCTACTCGAAAAGTTTATTTTCTCGCACTTCTCGCCTGTGAATCTCCCTTTTTAAAAAGAGTAATTATCCATCGCATGCTGTATGCCAACATATATGTTTTATTTTGTACGTTATCAGTAAAAAAAAACAAAACGTTTTCTAAATATGACGATAAACTAAAGCAAGGTGTCTGATGAAGATGTTTTGTGAAGCATGAAACTACTTTTTAATTTCTGTTATCACCAGGTCCGCTCTGACCCAGTATAGTAGCGTAACTGTTTATACACACATTTACTTGCTTCTATGACTGCATCAATCTCCAAAAATTTAAATGCAACGTCAATTACTTTCTTCTATCCTCTTGAATCCCATTCTTCTTTTATCCTTTCTTCAATACCCCATCTACCCAGTCTTTTCTCTCACTGTAATCCCCTGTGCATTAAAGGCGATACCGCTTTGTTTGGGGTGAAATGAGTAAAACAAATTATATGTTCAAAGATCTGTCATAGTATTTTAAGTGACTTCTCATAAATATATACACAAGGTAATCACAGAGGTATTATTTTTCAAACAATATTTTTGTCATAATATTTTAATTTGAACAGTATAAATATTACAAGTGTAAGAGTTGAGCATATTGGTAGCTGAGCTTTTGAGTCGAGTACTCCTGTTATTCATCTCGAAGTTCTCGAAATAATCCAAGAAAGGATCTACGATGTAATAGATCCTGACTTGGGATAACAATTTCACGGAAAACACGTGGCTTAAATAACCCCTACACCCAGTCATTCTTCCCGCTGTAAAACCCTGATCACTAAAGGTCGTCTCGCTTTACATGGGGTGAAACAATAAACTAAGTTTCGTCCGAAATATGATAATATGGGAAAGAAAGAAATTTTCCCAGAAAAATAGATGATATTGGCTGGCTTTATTACATGTTTTTTAGTTCTCAAATAATAGCGAGCTAACCGTGAGAAACTGTAATACAAGACACACGCATATATATATATATATATATATATATATATATATATATATACTACCAGCCATAATTATTAGGCCACCTTAGTTTTTTAACAGAAATTATATATTTCATACTATTCTTAGTATTTATTGTCAAGTATATACTTCTAAATGTAAACAGAATGGTTCTTTTGTTATCACTTATCAAAATTTACAAGGCAAGGAAGCAAAGATGAACTCGTCCGAATCAACCCGAAATTTTTTTCATTCTTTCAATGATGAAACTGCAATATAAGTAATTATTAAATATTTATAAATTAATCTGGTGCACATATTATTGTGCAGCGTTAAAAAATGAACCATTCTTTTTTCATTTACAATTATTCACTTTGCAATAAATCAAAAATTACTAAAACAGCTGGGTAGCCTAATAATTATACCCTGTGTTATATATATATATATATATATATATATATATATATAGGTTTGAAACGCTGTTACGATAAATGGTGTCAACATTTATTTCTCGGGATACTGTATTTCCTTTTGTTGTATCTCTTTGTCCTTTCTTTTTCTATTCTTGCTTTCCATTCAGTTTTTATCTGTTTCTCCTTTTTTCTTTCTTCTCTTCTTTCTTTTTTCCATTTTTTTCTCTTCTTTTTTTCTCTGTTTTTCTCTGTTTTTCTCTTCTTTACATTAATCAATCGTTTATATTTTCTTTATCCTTGCTTTCCTCTTTCTTTGGGGTTCTTTCGAATGTCGACATATCGAGATATAGCAAAAGGAACGTAACTTCCTGACGCTTCCTGCCATTCTCTAACGACTCTTAGTCAGTAAATACAACTGAATTTTGTGTTGCATGTGACACTTCAGTCCAGCAAGTCGATATATCAAGATATACCAACAGGAACGTAACTTCCTGACGCTACCCTCCGTTGTCTAACGACTCTTAGCCAATCAATACAATTGGTTTCAAAATCTGGGACACAATTCTGGGACCAAAATCTGCAGTATTTCTACCCATAACAACTTGGTAGAGTTAGTATCGAGTGTTGCCTTCACCCGAAACTTCTGTTAACTTGGGTGTAACAACACTGATTACATATCGGGAGGTAGCACCTGAAGATGCATGATGACGATTGTTTCCTGTTTGCTACTGTTTTCTCTAAAACTGGTTGTTGCTCACATATTCGGTATATGATATTTTCGGAATACTTCTGTAGAACCAAATTTCTATTCGTTCAATCAAAAGATTTGTCATTTGAGAGGACTGATATTACACAGTAGTTCAGTAATTTTTCTTCTTTTTCTGAAGAAATGTTTTATTTTCTTAATACTTAGCTTAGTATTGCAAAGCAAACTTTTCTAAGCCAATGTACATTCGGTTTAAAGAGTATCAATTTCCAACCTGCGCCGAAGCACTTCCCCGTGCACTGGTGTTGGTAGGTTATTGTATCAGTCAAATAAGTGTCATATGTGACTAGGCAGTAGATTGTCATTTCTTTTTGCGGAAGACTAGTTGCCAAACCAAACTGCAGAACCCAATCAATCTTGCTATTTAAACCATAGCCGGAGAGTGAATAGACGGATTAATATCTTTTTGAAAGATATTTACGCGTAAATGAATGGCACGAATTCATCTGGAATTCAAACTCGGTATTCCAATTTTTCGTTCTGTTCCGATATGCACTGCACAACAACGCACAATTTTTGTATTTTTCACTTAAGAAAAAAAATACATTCATTTTGATCCCTCTTTCTGATTTCAGATCACATGAGTTTTTGTTTGAAATCTTCCAACTTGATCAATACGCCTTATTACGAATATTCAGTAGCTGTACCACGACTCTTTCTGTCTTCTGTTGTTGCTGTTGTTGTTTTTTGTTTTGTTTTGGCAAAGAAATCAGTAGATTGCACACTGTGCTCTATCTAGTATATACAACAGTACCAAATACAGCTTTTATCCTAAAAGATGTTTCTGCATATTTGAAGCTAATTTCGGCATTCCATTTCAATGGCAGTAACAACTCAAACGAATATCATATGTAACTCGAACATGACATAATGATAGAGTGAATATGTTGATTTTTCACATTACTTAAAACAAAAATTTAAGAAATAATCTGCAGTGAAATAGAAATAAATAATTAAGTAGAAAAAAGTTTACAATCTCTAGAAGTAGACTGATAATTAAAATCGCCATGTAAACAAACCCATAGTTTGAACAACAATCAGAACGCTTTCAAAACCAGAATACGAGATAAAATATAAACAAGGAATATCAAGAAGATTAAAAATTTACTTTATTTAAAGGTAGATAGATCAACCAATCAATCAAAATATTTTCACAACCAGATTATACGTAAACCGCAAGCCAATGAGAAGCAGAGCTCCCTTTCCGAACAGGCTCTCGACTTATATATAAGCGTAATGGGAAATCAAACAAAACCAAAGCCAATAAATTTATTTAGTCCATTCTCCGATACAGAAACGAAATATTTACCCGATTAGCTCGCAGCCGTAAACGGCTAACCAGTCCTTAATATATAAAAAAGAAACAAGGCTTTACTCATTGTCAGGTGGCGGCTACTACATTTGGATACATACATGCATATGCACAGTAGCCACCATAAGGAATGGAAAAAACAAAGACATAAATATGTGCATTTTTTTATAATCGTATCACCCCGAGCAAGGTGGTAATGCCACTGATGTGCAGGGGGCTACATAAGTGTAAAAAGATTAATTAGAAGAGAGTGAAGAGGAAGACGAACCAGTTAGAAAGGAACAAGAGAAGGATGGGAATATAGGTGCGATAACAGTTTCAAAGGTGGAGAGAAAGGAAAGGATATACGGGGTGGGGAAAGAACTAGAGTCAAGCTAATCGTTAATAGATGAGTATTGACATTGCATTTAAATTCCTGGGGGTTGCAGCCGTCAGAAAAGCAAGAATATGGAAGCGAGTTCCTCAGGCGGGAAGTGCGAGAGAAGAAGATGCAGGAGTAGAATTGTCGTCTGCATTTTGCTAACCTAACTGTGAATGGGTCGGACTCAGTTGCCAATCTGGTTGCACGAGCAAACACCTGTTGCAGAGTTAAGTTGGTTGGAGCAGAAAGTATTTATAAAACAGACAAAGGGAGGCCACATCTCGTCGGTGGGGAATTGGCTGTAGTCTAGCCGCCAAGTCGGTACCTATCACATTACTGATTCTCCTTTGGAGTCTGTCGAGAACACTGAGATGAACAGCAGGAAAACATTACATCTGGTTTTGTTGAGGAGGCACAAGTGACTTAAGTTGGTTGGAGCAGAAAGTATTTATAAAACAGACAAAGGGCGTCCACATTTCGTCGGTGGGGAAGCGGCTGTAGTTGAGCCGCCAAGTCGGTACCTATCACATTACTGATTCTCCTTTGGATTTAGCTATGTACTCGATGTAGTGGTTCCATTTGAGATCAGAAGATAGGGTAAGGCCGAGGAGGCACAGTGTATTGCTGTTGCTCGCATGTTAAAAAATGCAGGATTGCATGCCCGTATTTCAGCTTTGAAGCCTCTCATTTCAAAGTTAAACCAATGGGCACGCCTGGAGTATGCGAGAGAACATATTTTTGGACTGACGCACAATGGAATACAGTTTATTTCACTGACGAGTCCAATTTTACTATATATAGTTCTGAGGGCAAAACATACGTACGCCGTAGAACAGGTGAATAACTGTTTTCTCAATGTGTCAAGAAAACCATAATGTTTGGTGGCGGCAGTGTGATGGTGTGGGGAATGATTTCATCTGGAGATGTTGTCCCTATCATCCGCTTGAATGGCAATATCAATGCTGAGATTTACAAAAGGCTTCTTCAGCAGCATGTGGTACTAAGATTACACCATAATCTTTATGAATCTCTTATTATCAGGCAAGACCATGCACCTTGCCACAAGAATCAGAAAGTTCTAGCTTTATTTGAAGAAGGAGTCGCCCTAATGAAGTGGACAGCCCAGAGCCCCGACTTGAATCCAGTAGAAAATGTTTTGAAGATAAATGAAGAAAGGACTCAGAAAAGAAACCCGAAAAACCAGGATCACCTATGGGAGGGAATTACTGCTGATTTTTGCAAGAAATTAATTAGATCATGTAGTCGACGATGCAGAGAAGTCATTGAAAATAACGGGATGTTTACCAAATATTAAATTTTGTTGATATTTTGTTCACAATCAAGTATGAACAAGATTGTTCCCTAACTTTTGTCCAGTAGCTTATTTCCGTTGTTCTATAAATTTGTGTAACTTTGTATAATATTTATGCTTTACACCATTATCTTTATTCGTTAAAAATTTCATGCATTACTTTTAAATATATGTTGTTTCTGTTCCTTATATTATGGCCGCTACTGTATATATATATTAATTTTCATCCGCACTCTTTCTTTATTTCTCGTTTATTCATCCTCATCCTTCTGTATTGTGATATTGTTTTTTTTTTGTTTTTTTTTGTTTTTTATAAGCGTTTCACCCCGAGCAAGGCATGTCACTGCCACTACTGTGCAGGGGGCTACGTAGAGTGGAGAAAGGCTGATTAAATATAGGAAATAACAGAGGGTGGGTGAGGATACCGAGAATGAGGGTTGGGTAGATGAGAGTGTTGTGAGAATAGTTGGGAGTTAGTGTGATAGGAGGTGTCTATTGACCCTACATTTAAACACCTGGAGATTGTAACTGTCGGGAAAGCAGACTTGTGGAAGGGAGTTCCACAGGCGGGAAGCGCGAGAAAAGAAGCTGTTGGAGTAGAATTTACGGTTACATCTTATTTGTTTAACTGTAAAAGGGTGGGACCTAGTTGCTGATCTAGTATCTCGTGTAAATTCGTGCTTAGGCGGCACCAGTGATCTAAGCTCATCGGAGCAGAAGCCATGAAAGTACTTGTAGAAGAGGCACAGGGAAGCTACATCACGCCGGTGTGAGAGCGGCTGCAGCCGGTCTACCAAATAAATATTTATTTTTATTTATAAATATTTATTTTGTATTTTTCAACTCATTGTGCATTTCCTTTGAACATTCACCAAATCTAATATATAAGGAAATCATACTGTATACTTTCCATGTAACGGACGTTGACACGCCTTGAACATGACATCCATAAATGACATAGACCATAAATCCCCATTAACACTGGAATTAATTAATAGATCTTTTTCTGAATAAACTTTCTAGAATTCTTGTAGTAAACTCTAGTACTGGCTGTTCATTGAATGAATGCAGAATATACGGATACGTCAAATATTGTCATTAGGATTCTTCTTGTCTATGTGCCCTGTCTTTTCAGGACGTAGGCGATCATGACTTTCCATGTCACCCTATCCCTGGTGGCTCTTAGCACGATTTCTCCTGTTACACCGCACAACCCTCGTTCTCATAAGGCCCTTCAAATATATTTTCAGGTTCTCCAAGCCCTTCTTCGTCATTGCATGTCCCAGGAACTTTAGCTGTCTCTTCCTGACGCTCAGTATTAATTTAATTTTTGTTTCCATGCTTTCCAAAATCTTATCATTGCTAACATTCTCAATCTATGATATACACAGCATGATTCTGTAGAACCACATTTGAATTGCTTCAGGTTTTTTTTCATAATCCAGTATTCACTACCATATTGCAGAACTGATATCACATAGCAATCCAGTACTCTTTTCTTTGTTCCTAGAGAAATTTTCCTGTTTCTTAATACTCTACTCAACTTCTGGTACGCATTATTCGCCATGCCAATTCGCCTTTGGATCTCTGTGTCGTATTTTCCCCTCTTCTGTTAGAACCGTTCCCAGGTAATTAGATTTTTGTACCTGCTTGATTTAGTATCACCCACCTGTATTTGGCACATTGGGTTGTCCTTTTTGCTGATGACCATAAGTTCGGTTTTGTTGAAGTTTATTTGTAGTTCTTTCTTTTCACTTTCTTCAGCTACCTTCTGTAGGAGGTCTTGTAGTTTCCTTTCCGTCTCTGCTATCAGCACTAGGATTAATGCTAGCATTGACATTATACATTCATTACTACTGCAGATATATTACGGTCTCCATTGTAATTATGGCTCATGTTACCATCACTATTAATCCTACATTTAATATTACCGTTACTGATAATATTATTGTCAGCATTAACTTTACGTCTAATATTACCATTAACATTAGTGATAAAATTATCGTCTTCATTTAAGTCACAGCTAACATTAGCCGTAATGTTAATGGTGATGCTAACATTAGCCGTAATGTTAATGATAATTGCAGTCGTAATTGTAATTTGTATGGTAACATTTGCTGTTATGATCATAGTAGTGATACTATTGTAATTACCTCCAATCATAGCCGTATCTGACTACCGAGCACACCGGGTACTGGTCCGGGCCGATCCGTGCAATTATAGTGAAAATCCGGGCAAGGAAAAATGTCTTCGTCAGAAATCAAACTAAACAATTCACGAAGAAAGAAAGAAAGCAAACAAGAAAGAAACAAAGAAAGAAAAAAAGAAAGAAAGAAAAACGAAGAAAACATCCGAATGAACGCAGTAAAAATCTGTTTGTTTATTTATTAATTTTGGGAGAAAAACTGGTTATACTCAAAAGGTCCGAACCCGATTTCCTGCTTTCTTTCAAGTTCTGTGCCTAATTTCTATTGGAATAGCCGAAAAAATCTGCAAAAATCATAGTTTCTGGAAACGGATGTCACTGATGACGTCATCACATTGACAACTAATAAATCCGTGCAATTTTCTCTGTGCCCGGTGTTGTTTTAGCATCAGCTACGGTCCTGCCTCCAATAGTATCACTACTATGATCATAACAGCAAATGTTACCATGCAAATTACAATTACGGCTGCAATGATCATTAACATTACGGCTAATGTTAGCATCACCATTCTCGTTACGGTGAATATTACCATTACGATTATTAATAAAATCACGGCTAATAATATAACCAATAATAATAAATAACCAATACGGATAATCTTACCATTACCGTTACCGCTAATATTAGCATTACCGTCACGGCTGATATTACCATCACCATCACCATTACAGCTAATATTACTATTATGGTTAATATTACCATTCAGTCAGTCAGTTCAGTGCCATACGTGATACACGCTTGGGCGATCATGTCTTGAAGGAGACATGACTGACTGCGCAGAAGATTATCCCGTAGTAGGTATATATTACTTTCCGGTAGACTGGTTGACAGCCAAGGCTATAGAACCCAATCTGTCCTGTTATGTAACCCATAACTGGAAAAAAGAGATCGATTAATATCTTTTCCAAGGGTATTTGCGAGGAATATATGCAAGGAATTCAACTAGAATTCGAAATGGCTTCTCGATTTCTGGTTCCGAGCCGATATCCACGCATTATATTACCATCGTTATGAACCCAGTCTGTTCTGTTATTTAACCCATAACTAGAAAAAAGAGATCGATTAATATCTTTTCCAAGGGGTTTTGCGAGGAATATATGCAAGGAATTCATCTAGGATTCGAAATGGTTCCTCGATGTCTGGTTCCGAGCCGATATCCACGCATAATATTACCATAGTGATGTTATTTTTAGCTGTAATTATAATAATACTATAGCAATATTAATATTACCATTACTGATAATGTTAACATTACTATTATAGTTACAGCCAATACTAATATCACTATTACGACTAATATTACCATTAGCACTGTTGATTAGTTACAGAGAAAAGTAAATCTTAGAAAACATGCAACGTTTGGTAAAGTTGTACTATACCAGCAATTGCTGTCACTAGCAGTCATTTTTTAAATTGGTGTATGTAATACTATATTTTTCTAAGAGTTAAGTAACTCAAAACATTTTTCTGCAACTTATTAAATGCTCCATAGCGTTTCGGTAAGTAATATGCCATGAACTTGTAATTAATTTAAACTTGTGTTGTTGAAAACAAAATACGCACAGTGCAATTTATCTTATTTAGAGTCGATCCAATGTCCTCATTACATTAATAGAACTACTGTCCTCATCTTGGTTGCCATTTATACGACGTTTCGGCTGTTGTACGCTCTGGCCTTCTTCAGGTAATAAGAATTTCGAAACAAACCTTTTATTACGATCACTAGAGTATGTCATTCTCATTACTTGTGCCAAGCGTCTTTTGGTAGTCATGAGTAAACTCCCTCAAACCCGATTTTCGAAGTTACTTGTTCACCACTGCTATAGATTGGAATTGAACTCACAACTCTTTGGGTCAAGTTCGTAAAGGACATATGGCCCAGTGTACATAGACATTGGTTAGTTCCAGTGACTTGACCCGACATTTGTGGATTCAGCTGTGATGAACATGCCTAAACTTATGTAGCCCCCTGCGCATCAGTCGCGGTACCGCCTTGTTTGGGATGAAACGATTAAAAAAAAACAAGGTATACGAATCTACTCGTGTTCAAAAGACTAGATTGAGTTATAACCATTTGTCTCTTCATTGGTTCAGCGTATGAATTACGAAGCCGGTAAATTTTGATTGTAAAAATGAAGATGAGTGTTTCCCTGAATTATATAAATATTGTTAAATGCTCGTTTTAGAAATGCAGTAAGCAACGCAATTTTTCTTTAGCAACAAATTGGTCTTTAGTCATAGAGGGAAGTATTAATGCAAGTGTTACTAAAAACTGATTCTCTTCATAGTTTTTTTAAATGTTTTTAGATATATTTGTTTTTCATGGTTGAGAGAACTTATTTGCTTTTATAAAGTACTAGCAATATAGCCCGGCGTTGCTCGGGTGTAATGAAAGCTTTAAAACTAATCCATGATCCTAGAGCTCAGACTCTTTGGACGTTGGCACGAAAGACTAAAAAGCAATACTTGTTTCCAGTTAAAGCGAAACCGTAGACTGAAAGAAAAATGAATGGATGTAAGTCAAATTTTGATTTCCTGGTATCGACATCAAATTTTCTCACTATCGTAAGAACTGCAACCTTGAAACTTCTGAATATCGTTTCTTATGTTTTTGTTTATGAGTGTATCAATTTTGATTAACATCGGACCACTCCTTCTATAACTCGATTTTTTCGATTTTCGATATTTATCGCGGTACCTTGACACAAAACCTAGCTAAGAACACTCGCAGATGCTTATAGTACAACTGTGTAAATTTTCAAGAAAATCGGTTCAGCCGTTTCGGAGTCTACAGTTAACGGGGACACACACACACAGACACACACACACAGACAAAGTTCCATTTATAAATAATTTTAGATTATATATTGTTTGCATATGCTGGTAATGTAGCTGTTAGTCAATCCAAGAGAGAAATAAAAAAGCTGATGTTGAATTTAAACTGTATTTTTACGCAGACAAACAGGGGCATATTGACTTTATTGCCTTCAGGTATAAAACAACGCGAAGAGGGACAGGGTCAGCCAAGTTATCTTGCCCTAGAAAAATTGCGGCTGCTATGGTTGCAGCATATTTGGTGCCGCTAGGACCCTGGTGTTATAGGACTGGTGAATTTGCTTGACATGACTGCTAATTAAATATATGCTTTGTTTAATTAGAAGGTCGTTAAAGAGAGGCTAAATTTTTCTTAGGTTTTATGATTCATTCAAACACATCCCTGTCACAACTTTTGTTTTACAAGACTAATGTTCAGATGAGCACCGTCCTTTAAATTTTCTGAGCTTTCATTTTTTTATTACTAGAGAGAAAGTGCTATTTCCAATATGTTGAATCAGCTACATTAACTAATGCCCTTAAAACGAAATTACACACAATCATCTGAATGAATACTTTTTTTTTTCTAACACCCTAGCTGATGCTAAATTTCAAAAAAGTCATTCATTGTACTTTCTCTGAAATGGAAACATTATATTAAATCAATTACAACGTTTATGGCTAGGAAAATTGGTTCCTTGTTTCGACCTATCCAATCTTTCTCGACAGAATCTACCATACATATTTATAGTTCTATCATTCGACCATGCTTTGAATATTGCTGTCACATCTGATCTGGTGCCCCAGCTATATATTTAGATAAAATTTAAAAATTAATCGGCAATATTATTAGTCATCACTTGGCATATCAGCTACCGCCATTTTCTCACAGCCGTAACGTAGTTCCCTTGTTCCTTTTCTATAAATTATTTCATAGTAATTGTTTTGATGAACTTTTCGCTATGGCATATAGACTTTATAATATAAACACAATACTAGACTGACAGCTATTCGGAACGAGAAATCTGGGAGCCGGGTTCGAATTTCAACTGAATTCGTTGCATTCACTTATGCGGAAATATCATTAGGAAAGCTAATAATGCGTCTCTTCTCCTCAGCCATGGTTTGAATATGAAAAGACAGCCTGCTGCAGGAAATTATGCTAAGACAGTCATGTTTCTTTCGAGACATGATCACCAAAGCGTGTATCACATATGGCACTTGACTGACTGAATGAATGAACAGATTGACGGCTACATCTCATCATTTAAACGTTGAGATGGTTAGATGCCCATGTAAGTTTTATGCTAACGATATCGTCTAACAAATTTTCCACCTGTGAAACTTTCTTTCGGGTTCTTGCATCCCAGTCAAATTTGAACTTCAAAAATTTATATTGGGAGGTTGGGAGGAACATGGAACCACCTCTTAAATGCTATTGTTCCCAGGTCCACCATGACCCGGAATGGTAGCACCTGTTAAACCCAAGCTGGGGTGAAAACACTATGAAAGTATAAAAATAGATTTTTATAGAAAAATATACATTTTAGAAGGAAAAAAATATTACTAGATATACATTTGTTAATACAAAATTAGAAAACATTTTAAGTTAAAAATATAAAAAAACATTCGTCAATATGTGAAAAAATACACCTTCTTACTGTAACCGAACATTAAAAATGAAATACTTTAAAACTCCACTCTTTTGGCATTAAATAACCCACACAGCTTGATAGGCTGATAAACAAAACTCAAATAAACTACCTCAATTATGGTAATCATTTTAACGTTAACATTCAAATTTGTGTAATATTTTAGCTAAGTTTTGTATTAATTTTGCTATTAGAAAAAATATTAATCTGATGGGAAGGATGACTTAACACTGCCCAGGATTACCAGCACGTGTTAAAGAGCCGATGAATCTTCTTTTAGGCTTTATGATCGTTTATCATGGATCGAGCATGTGAACAATGATGAGGTCTTGGAAAGGATAGAAACGAAAAGTAAATTAATAATGAGCATCCGGAAGAAACAGCTAAATTTTCTGGGACATGCAATGTGGAATGAGCGCTTGAAAAACCTAACAAGCCAGAAAGAGGGGAAAAGAGACAGGGGAAAGCAGCGGAAAACAGATGTGAAGGGCCTGAGCAGATGGATGACGGAACGAGGGTTGCGGGGAGAAAGCGTGCTAAGAGCCACCAGGGATAAGGAGATGTGGAAAGCCATGATCGCCTACGCCTTGAAAGAACAGGACACATAAAAGAAGATGAAGATCATCTACCACAATAAGATAGACCATAGGGAGCCAAAGCTTTGTATGAAGGCAGCGAGTTGGTGGCATCAACTGTCGGAGAGCTTCTTGACTGATGTTAGTAGTCAGGGTGAAGCCTCCGTGTTGGATGCCAATGGATGTGATTTGAACTGAAACAGGATGAGCTCGGCCCTCCCGTTTCAGTTCAAATTCGCCATCTTGTGTCAAGACACGCGGCGTAATGCTTCTCCGGCTTTCAACCCAGTCAAATCACTTTTTAATACGCTGTTCTTGCTGCTAAAGATGATGATGATAAAGATGATGATGATAGTGACGACGACGATGATGATGATTGTGATGATTATTATGATGAAAGATATTAACTATTATCGCTACCAATGAATTTGGTTGACGGATCTGAAAACATGATCTTTTGAAATGTGAATACTATCTGTAAAGGATTTTGCTTTCCTGACGGCTACAACCTCCAGGACTTTAAATGCAATGTCAATACTCAGCTCTTAAAAACTTAACTCTAGTTCTTTCACCACCCCGTATATCCTTAATTTTCTCTCCACCTTTGCAACTGTCATCACACCTGTATTCCCATCCTTCTATTGCTCCTTTCTATCTGGTTCGTCTTCCTCTTCACTCTCTTCTAATTAATCTTTTTACTCTTATGTAGCCCCCTGCACATCAGTGGCATTACCGCCTTGCTCGGGGTGATACGATTAAAAAAAAATTCCCGCTGTCAATATTTTCTTAATGTCATAAAATGTTGAAATTTCATCGGATACTGTTGATTGACTCTATAAAAGTATCTCAGAGGAACACTGACTTTTAGATTGGCAAAACATTTTCGAAAAACACCTCCAAGTTCTCTTTCGGTGTCGCAACTACCACATTTAATCCAGAAGCAAATTATTTTATGTGTCCTACCAAAAGTCAACCCGATACTTTCTTGTCTTGTGCCGCCACTTGCATCCAGAAAATTCTATAATTTTTAAACTTCTTTATTCTTTGTTATCGGACTTCTTTTTGAAGAAAGTTTTACCGAAAATACCTTTATTATACCTTTCATTTCTAACACAAATATAAAGAAAACTCTTCATTATTTGTCACTCATTACATTTTAGAAACTTGCCCCTTCACACTTTCACCTGCTTCGCCCCTTGAAAGCGTTCACGAGAGGCACGAAATTTGAAAGTGACGATGAAGTCAGAAGTGCTGTGAATGATTGCCTGAGACATCAGTCCACAGATTTTACGCTGAGAGAATACGGAATCTTGTGTACGGATGGGAAAATTGTGTGACACTGCTGGGAGACTACGCTGAAAAATAAATGAAGTCCTTATCCCGAAAAATTCACCTTATTTATTGAATAACTCTCGTATATTAACGCTTTGCAATTTAATAATGTGCTTTGTGGTTCAGTGAATATCGATTTGAAATAAGACATTGGGGAACTCAGTGGGAATTCCAGTTGAATTCTTTGCATTCATTTACGCACAAATACCCTTGGTAAAGATATTAATCCGTTTTCTTCTCCAGCTATGGATTAAATAACAGGACAGATTGGGTCCCACAGCTTTGGGTGGCAACCAGTCTACCACAGAAATACCGGCAATTTACTGCGGATAATCTCCTTCCCAGTCAGTTATGTTTCTAAAAAGACATGATCGCCTAAGCATGTGTCACGTATGGCACTTAATTGACTGAATCTAACATGGAAAAGAGCACTCTTTATTTTCTGTCTCCAATTTTACCTGGACTAAAAGTCTCAATAATAAAATTGACGTTCACATAGAAGTACATGATTCAGCCCAAGTTTCCGATTAAATATCCTAGACGCCCTTAGTAGAACTGTGAACGATAAGACGAGATGATGGACGTATCTTAATCCCGAATAGTAATGGCCACTTGACTGGAATAATCGAGAACAAAATCGTTAGAGCCTTCAAGATGCTAGAATTTAAAATAGAGCGTTCTTCCAATTGTGATTTACCGAGACATTAACCTCAACCTCCATAATAATTCTTTTTAAACAGTATCATAACGAAACTAAACAATCTAGCTATATCAATATTAATATTAACCATTCTAGCGCCAATATAAAACAAATACCGACTACTGTACATACTAGAACTAGCTGATTATTTTCTAATCTTACAAATTTTTAGCGATAACAAAAAGAAATATGAAAAAACACTCCAGAGTAGCGGGTATAAAAATAAATTAACTTATTTAGCACCCGCTAGCAGATCTGAATCTCTGAAGGCTAGAGGTAAACATAGGAAAAGGATTATATGTTCAATTCCGCATTTTCTAGATTATCAACCAAACATTGTAAAGTTCTTTCTTAATTAATAAGTAACCATTTTCACAACGATAGACAACTAAGTAAAATATTCAATCGGAAAAAGATGAAGATTGGCTTTTTTGTACGAGAATTATGTACAGAATTATTAGCTTTAATAGCAACCAAGTTTTGAAGAATTTCAATGAATCTAATCCAAGACTTTGGATTATACTTTCCTGCAATTGCAGATCCAGAAAAAAACCCGTCCGGTGGAAGATGAATGTAGATCTACAGATGTGATCTACCAAGCTACCATCTCCCCTAAAGACAACAAGAAAAAAATATAACGTGGACCTAGGAATTTCGGCGGGGCTTTGGAAACAAAGATTTTGTACTCTTTTACTAACCCTAATTTAAGGTTTCAGACAGCCTTCTCCCGAAGATGCAAGGAACTGAAGGAAGAAGGCATAAACCGACAGGTGTGATGACAGTTGCAAAGGTGGAGAGAAAGGAAAGGAGATACTGGGTGGTGAAAGAACTAGAGTCAAGTGGTTAAGAGATGAGTATTGACATTGCATTTAAATTCCTTGAGGTTGTAGCCATCAGGAAAGCAAAGTGGAAGTTAATAGGCTCGTACTCCTAATAGCCTTGTAATGTAATCTATGTTTAGCAGAAAAAATTAGGATTTTAAAATTTTAAGAACAGAATGTACTTTTTAATAAACGTAACGAATTAATTAGCAAGTATCGTCACCGTAGTAAATTTAAACTTCATTAATTAACCGCTTCTTCCATTTATTCACAATATGTTTTGCCTCTTACAATGATTAGATTTTAAATATGGAGAGTCCGAAGATTTTTCCTACTATTACCTCTGATCTAATGAACAAATTACCTGCCTTCTACTACAAAAGGAAGATTAATACTGTTTGACCTTTTTCTAACCTACATTTTATCATGTGTAGACATAAAATATTGCTAACCAAAGATTACAGTCACCGAATAGCTGACCGAATTTGCTTGACAATGTTTAATGCCATCAAATGATAAAATCAACTTTTATGGGGGATGTCTTTTAGTTAACATTTCTGTAACCAATTCGAAAATGCCGATGTGAGCCGAAAGCTTAGAATCAGCATAAAAAAATATCCAAATGTTGGACAAATTTTTATCTGTAACTTGATCTGAAATTAAAGCCAAAATACGATGTTTAAAACAGCTCATGATTAAACATAATACGCAATTCATTGTCACTTATATTTAAGAGTATGTATTTAGGAATATATATATATATATATATATATATATATATGTGTGTGTGTGTGTGTGTGTGTGTGTATATATATATATATATATATATATATATAATCTGTCTAGTCTCCCTCCAGCTATGAGTTGAATAATAGGCCAGATTGAGTTCTATAGCCTTGGCTGTCAAACAGTCTAACGCAGAAAGCAATGGCAACCTACTGCTGTATAATCTTTTGCACAGTCATTCATGTTTCTTTTGAGACATGATCGCCCACATCGTGTATCACGTATGGTACTTAACTGTCTGACTGAATATAATAATTTGAAACAATTAAAACTTCTACTGGGCATAAAGTGGGGGATCGGCTTTATATTTTTATTAAGTAATAAACTGAACCCCCATTAATTGTATTTAATATAATAATGTAATATAATCTATCTCTTTTCACTCCAGCTACGAGTTAAATAATAGAATTGATTGGGTTCTATAGCCTTGGCTGGCAACCAACCCACCACAGAAAGCAATGGGAACCTACAGCGGAATAATCTTTTGCCCACCCAGTCATGTCTCTTTCGAGACATGATCGCCCGAATCGTGTATCACGTATGGCACTTAACTGACTGATATAAAGGCATTTTTTACATGAAGTATTTTTTGACATAAAATGCTCGATATCAAGATAAGGATAGTGCCTTACTTGAACTATTTTGCAAACTTTATTTTTATATTTTTTCTTTTTAGCAGTTTTGTTTTCCTCTTTCACAGAGTTTTTATTTTTTAGTAAAAAAAGAAAAAAAAAAGAAACAAGAAACAAGCTCCGAATACATCACAATAATATCTACGCAAAACTTCGAAGTTGGCATTACTGAAATAAATGGTAAAAAAAACATTTGTTTCTCAAATATGTCCTGATGTTGTACACTACTGTTCTAAAACATGAAAAAATTATATAGTGATACAATGCTTTTATAAACAATTGTAATGACAAATTTACAATATTAAACTCTACTTCGTATTGGACACTCTTTTTATTTTAATTAATTATAAACCTGTAGATTTTAATCTATATATTCTTCGATATATATAGATATATATATATATAATAAAAATTTCGAAATTTAATTCAGTTGGATGCCCATTTCAGCGACGAAATTTTCACTTCATCAGCAACTTTGGAAAACAAAATCTTTATGAATTCAAATGTGTTACAAGATTTCTATACCGGAAGAAGCCGAAAACATATCCATACACAGGAAGTTAAAAAGGGGTAGGATTAAGAATGTTTGAAAGGAGAAAAGCAGACAGAGATCCTTTCCTCGATATCAGAAGACATTACACCTCATCTGTAAGAGTTAAGAGTTTAAAAGTTAAAATTTGGCCGTGTAATCTTGATTAATTTTAATATTATTGGAATTAATATGAATCGGATCTGGTTTTTGAGAATTCTCTTTTTGCTCATCCTTTTGTATTTAGAATAATTATATATAAATATATATATATAGATATATGTTATGTCGCCAAGTGTAAATGAATAACTCAACAACAGAATCAGAATATAAGTTGTATTCCGCGGAAAGACGGTTAGTAAGTACAGAAGTGAATTAGTAGTATTTACAATAGAAGAGATACAATAGTCCAATCCGTCGTAAGACGTGTGTATGCGTGATTACTTCTGGTAGGCCACCGGAAGTGTGTCTATTTCTCGCACTGACTCTCAAGAGACTCTCTACGACTCTGTACGAAACCCGTACGACTCATTATTGAGTTGTCCCTCCCAGTAAGGGCAACATGTAACACATGGTCAGTTTGGACTGGGATTTCCGGGCTATTTGGCCCAGCCAAAAAATATCTGTCTATTTTTGCCCAGTCGTGTCTCTACCCTTCGGCGGAACCACGACTGGGTTACTGCTCTCTGCTCGGAAGCAGAGAGCGCCCCCGCCGGAAGGCAGAGAGCTGACAGTGTCGTAGAGTCGTCAGTCTAGTGACTGTACGGCGAACCCGTACGACTCATTATTGAGTTGTCCCTCCCAGTAAGGGCAACATGTGACACATGGTCAGTTTGGACCACGATTTCCGGGCTATATGGCCCAGCCAAAAAATATCTGTCTATTTTTGCCCAGTCGTGTCTCTACCCTTCGGCGGAACCACGACTGGGTTACTGCTCTCTGCTCGGAAGCAGAGAGCGCTCCCCGCCCGAAGGCAGAGAGCTGACAGTGTCATATATTCGTCAGTCTAGTGACTGTACGGCGAACCCGTACGACTCATTATTGAGTTGTCCCTCCCAGTAAGGGGAACATGTGACACATGGTCAGTTCGGACTGGGATTTCCGGGCTATATGGCCCAGCCAAATAATATCTGTCTATTTTTGCCCAGTCGTGTCTCTACCCTTCGGCGGAACCACGACTGGGTTACTGCTCTCTGCTCGGAAGCAGAGAGCGCCCCCGCCGGAAGGCAGAGAGCTGACAGTGTCGTAGAGTCGTCAGTCTAGTGACTGTACGGCGAACCCGTACGACTCATTATTGAGTTGTCCCTCCCAGTAAGGGGAACATGTGACACATGGTCAGTTTGGACTGGGATTTCCGGGCTATATGGCCCAGCCAAATAATATCTGTCTATTTTTGCCCAGTCGTTTCTCTACCCTTCGGCGGAACCACGACTGGGTTACTGCTCTCTGCTCGGAAGCAGAGGGCGCCCCCGCCGGAAGGCAGAGAGCTGACAGTGTCGTAGAGTCGTCAGTCTAGTGACTCTGTACGGCGAACCCGTACGACTCTCCCTGTAGAGAATCCACCATTGCTATATATATATATATATATATATATATATATGTATGTATGTATGTATGTATGTATAATCTAGCACACGGATTTTTCCCAATCTTTAAACAATATTAATTTTTAAAATACTCGCTATAATTCTGAATAACGCTTTGTCATTCACAGGTTTTGGCTCACCTTTCAACCATTTGATGAACATTCATCAGATTTCTCTAATTTAAATCAATGAGATCCTCACTTCTGTGTATAAACACGTGCAACAAAATTGCCAAGGTAAAGTCTCTCCAAGAACGAAACGCGTCGACTTTGAATATTTTTTATTCATTTTGTTTTTGACACATTCTCTTTCCCCGTCTGTCTGTCTGTTTCTCTCTCTCTCTCTCTATATATATATATATATATATATATATAAGCACAGGGGGTGGTCGATTAAACATGTGGTGTGTTTAGAAGCCGTTTACATCAAGCAGTATCGACCGACTTTGTGTAGGTAGAACTTTGCTCGTTCTCTATGCCTGATGAGTAGGTTGTGAGAATTTTTTATGTTTCATATTCACAAGGGGCTTATTTGCACCAATTTGTTTGTTTTTGGTAATAAATATATTTTCATCATGGCACCTTATATACCCACACACCCCCTTGTTTGCCATATTTCAGTTTCGCCGTTTTGATTTTTGTCATTTTTATGAATCTTTGTGTGGAAGTTTTCTAGGAACAAAAAGCTTCCCTTAAAATAATTCCATTATCTATATATTAAAAATAACTTTAATCCAAACGGAAAAGTAGGAAGGTAAATCCCAAAAAACCTGGTCCTAATTAATATTAAAATTTTAATATTAAAAAATGTTACAGGTGGAGAGCTCAATGTAATTAAAATTACAGAGGTAATTTTACAATAAAATAAATTTCGATGTTCAAAACTGTTGAATGATCATTTCAACATGAAATACCTAAGAGAGATTTTTAAAAGAGGTTGCATGAGATGTGAAATTTCTCTTAGGGATTTCATGTAGAAATGATCGTTCAACAGTTTTGAACATCGAAATTTATTTTATTTTACATCCATACATATATATATATATATATATATATGTGTGTGTGTGTGTGTGTGTGTGTGTGTGTGTGTGTGTGTGTGTGTGTGTGTGAATATAGACGCACACAGAAATGCATATACTTATTTACATAGAATATTGATGTATTTACATAGAATATTGATATTTTTTTATATATCCATAACGATTTCGGGGGAAATAAGTATATCTAAGTAGGAAAACTTTTTTACACTTTCTCGTAATTTGCCCCTCTAAATATTTATATGGATATATATACACATATACTTGTGAAAATGCAACTTTCAGTACACCCAATGCACTTATCTTAACTGTACATAACATAATATCATATATATATATATTCACACAAATATGATTCACGAAATTTTAAGTGCGCACAAATAAATGCACATCCATGCTTCAAAAGAAAGAACAATATATGCATACATGAAACATTACATATTAGGTAAATGACATAAATATTGATACGAGTAAATATCCCTGTGGAATAATGTCAACATGTTACGGAAATTAACAAAGATTAACGAAACTTTGTTATAAACAACCGACAATTTGATAATTTGATAATAATGTTCAAACAAATCATTTCACATATAAATATATATACATGTATACATATACATTTGAAAGTAAGAAGATCTAAATAAAATGATGTAGACATATAAATATAGTTATCTATGACTTGAATTGATATCAATCTGATTCAATCTGATTAAAATTAGGAAGCTCAGATGATTTCACTACCATGGTTTCAACCGGGCGTTATATATTAACCGATTACCCAACGAGCTGATTTGCATTTTGGTGATTCTGTTGGATCGGTTAAGACAAAGTTAGACATGTATAGACTAGTTTAGACATACTAAGATAAAATTTGTATCTCGTATTTTTATAATACAAACGTTATACTTTTCCACTTTTAGAATGGTTAAGATTTTGTTCTTGCGATTATTTTTAACAGAATTTCTGGCAAAGTTCCATCTATTATTTCCCAGAAATGTTTGGAGATGGCTGTATTATTTTTGTCTTGATCGTTAGTTATGTTTAAAATATTTGTTCTTTCGTTGGAAACAAAGAATAGAGTACAGAGATCTGACCTCCTGTGTGGCAACGAATTTTGAATGATCTTTTCGTAGATGAAGAAGAGACTTAAACGAACAGAAATGTGTTACCACTGATAGACGCTGAGGAAAATAATGATCGAACATGTGATGTTTTGCATTGAATGGCAACAACAAATATATTTAGCATCAGGAAGTGGCAGCTGAAGTTTCGGTGGCACCAATGAGAAAGCAGTGCGTCTAAAATCTGAGGATCACAAGATAGTTTGAGGGAAAAGTGGACAGAGGAAAGCAACGCCTAACATGCGTGATGGGCTTGAGAAATTACATGGCAGAACAAGGTTTGGGAGAAGTAACAAAAAGAAAAGTATTGAGCGCTACAACGGAAGGGAAGATGTGGAGGATTATTGTTATGATGCCCTTCTACGAGAAATGGACTCTTCCTCTTACTATATAATTACCTTCATGTGACAGCAGTTAAAGACGACTGCTAGTACGCGGTTAAAGCCAGCTACTAGTCAGGCAATACGCAGCGTAACTCTACCGTTCGGACTTAATTTTAATTTTTTGTTATAATCATATCATCCCACGAAAAGCAGTCTACTGCTACTGGTGCGCAGGAGGATACATATGGGGAAAGTTATGAGAAAGAGTGACAGGTTACAGGGCGTGTCAGGAAGTGGATGAGAGAAGGGTTAAAATACTGAGAGTGGAGTGAACGGAGAAAAGAGCATGAGAGAGAGGATGCAAGTTAGCAAGGTAGGTGATGAGTATTGACTTTACACTTAAACTCCTAGAGATTTTAGCTGTCGGGGAAGCAAGTAAACTGAAGGGAATTCCACAGGCGGGAAGTGCGAGAAAAGAAGCTGTTGGAGTAGAATATGTGTTTACATTTCATTAGTTTCACAGTAAAATGGTGGGATTTAGTTGCTAATTTTGTGACTAGAGCAAATTCATGCACATGGGAAACCAGAGAGCAAAGTTCATTGGAGTAGAAGCCGTGAAAGTATTTGTAGAAGAGACACAGGGAAGACACATTGCGCCGATGATAAAGTGACTGTATCCGAACTGCCAAGTCGTGATCTATCACATTGTAGGGTCTCCGTTGGATTTTGTCAAGGACACCAACGTGGATAGCAGGTGCACCCGACCAAATATGGCGGCAGTATTCAAGGCAAGGGTACTTATTCCTATTTAATTTATAATTAACAATTATGTTTTTGATATAATAATAGACTGTTTTGAACCTACCTTTTGTTTTTCGTGTCCTGCTTCCGATCAAACCGATCACTGGAACACTGAGGCGGAGTTTCGACAAATCAACTCCACAACAAATATGTCTACGAAGATTTCCGTTAACCCTTGCCACAACAAATTAGCGACGAACATCCAAAAGAGTTATAATCGCCTACGTTCTGAAAATTTTCGGTAATCAAAAGAAGAAGAGGAATGTGTTTCAGTTGAACCAATATATAGTCTTTTTTTTTAGCAGACTGTATGTTAGATAATATATAAATTATATTATTATTCAAACATTGACAGTTTAAAGGAACATTTAATATTTTTTCCGAGCGTTACATGTCTCGTTTATTTTTCACTTGATCCAATATAGTTTCTCTATTTGCTTGTTATATAATTACGCTATGGAAGCACGGTGGGGTAATGGATAGCGGCTCGAACTAAAAAATCAAAAAGCTGAGTTATAATACCAGGTGAATTCTAATTAAATCCACTTACAGGCTAAAAATTTTAGGAAATGTACGAATCCATGTCTTCTCTCCCATCCATCTATATATTAAATACTGAGATAGACTGGGTACTATAGCCTTAGTTGGCGATTAGTCGAATATAAGAAAAATTCTGAAATTAAACCAGTCTGCATATGATTCGATTTCGTCATATGATCTTCTATGTGATGTCAGTTCTTCAACAGGGCAGTGAATGCTGGACAGTATCATCAAAGATGTAGGAAAAACTTGAAGCAACTGAAATGTCGTTCTAGAGAAGGATGCTGCGGATATCATGGATCAAGCAGATGAGCAATGATGAGGTTTTGGAAAGGATGGAAACGAAATTAATACTGAGCATCAGGAAAAGACAACTGAAATGAGGGCTTGGAGATCCTGATACTAATAGGTCAGATAGAGGGGAAAAGAGACATGGAAAAAAGCGGATATTCGAAGATCCTGAGCAGGTGGATGACGGAACGGGGGTTGCGTGGTGTAACAGAAGAAAGCGTATTAAGACCCACCAGAGAAAGGGAGACATGAAAATCCATGATCACCTACCTCCTGAAAGGACAAGGCACATAGAAGATCTTGTCACGACACTCCACTGCTTCTGCGGCTGCAGTGTATTTGTTTCCCGTACGACCTAACTAGGTTAAGAGACCAGTAGTCGTGATCATAATCCAATAATATATTATGATGGAATATATATTTTATAATTCAGCTGTAGCTGATCTTTATATTATTTTTGTCAAAAATATTTAACTTTTAAATGTTCGAATGTTAGATATTTATCTAGCATCTTGAGAAATATTCTACTGAGATTATTTAACTTTTGGCTATTAGCGGTTGGACAGTAAAACGTAACACCTTGCTTGGGATATTTATATTTTTGTTTTTCATGTTTTATACTATAAATTCTTTACTTACTTTATATTGGATTACTTCTAGGTATTTTACATATTTAACTTTAACTTCTTCAAATATTTTTATTGCAGGAGTTATTACTTAATCTATATTGTACTGATCTATGTAAAACTGCAGCCGCTCTCACACCGGCGTGATGTAGCTTCCCTGTGCCTCTTCTACAAGTACTTTCATGGCTTCTGCTCCGATGAGCTTAGATCACTGGTGCCGCCTAAGCACGAATTTACACGAGATACTAGATTAGCAACTAGGTCCCACCCTTTTACAGTTAAACAAATAAGATGTAACCGTAAATTCTACTCCAATAGCTTCTTTTCTCGCGCTTCCCGCCTGTGGAACTCCCTTCCACAAGTCTGCTTTCCCGACAGTTACAATCTCCAGGTGTTTAAATGTAGGGTCAATAGACACCTCCTATCACACTAACTCCCAACTATTCTCACAACACTCTCATCTACCCAACCCTCATTCTCGGTATCCTCACCCGCCTATCACCCACCTTCTGTTATTTCCTATATTTAACCAGCCTTTCTCCACTCTACGTAGCCCCCTGCACAGTAGTGGCAGTGACATGCCTTGCTCGGGGTGAAACGCTTATAAAAAAAAAAAATTAGGGAGCAAAATAGTTCGATATTTACTGATCTCTGGTTGTTTAATACGGTTTATATCTACCAATATCAAATCCAAAGAAACGTCTAAAAAGTTGATAGTTTTTGTATTAGTTGTAGAATTGATATTTAGGTTATGGACTGTAAACAATTTTATCTATTCTTTTCTTGATATATGCATTTTGGGTTTTTATTACCTATGATTACACAGTTTTAACGAGAAAATTCTGTATTATTGATATCGAATAAGTATCGTAATCGTTACATTATAAATATATATCCACCACTGCACATGGTTTTCTCCGAAACATATATTTTATGGTAATATTGAATTATCTGTAATAGTTGTATTAGTCCATGAGCATCCACTATGATGTAGAATAGTTTTTGGCACTGTTATTCTGATTTGTTTCGTTAATGTTAAAGTAGTTTTGGCTAAATTGATAGCATTCCTGAGAAGATCTCCGATAATGGACTTGTAAAAGTCGTTTATTTTTAATTTTGGAGAATGTACGTTCATTCAAAAAAAACTTTATGAATAATAATTTGACTTTTTTCGTATTATTCCACTGGTTAACTGCTGGAGCGTATTGGGTATGTTTACAGGTTTTAACATGAATGATATTACCATTTTTTACGACATTATTTTTTGTTGCATTGAGTAGTCGATATTAATGTTTGTTCTAGAAATTGGCTTTATGTTTCTCAATAGTAATAAATGTTAAAATTTTACGTAATTTGTTAATTTTATCTTTAAATCTGTGTGTTTTTTTTCTTTTTTGTTTCTTTTGTTTTTCATCGTATCACACCGAGCAAGACGGTAGTGCCATTGATGCGCAGGGAGCTACATAAGAGTAAAAGATTAAGTAGAAGCGAGTGAAGAGGAAGACGAAACAGTTAGCAAGGAGCAAGAGAAGGATGGGAATACAGGTGTGAAGACAGTTGCAAAGGTGGAGAGAAAGGAAAGGATATACGGGGTGGTGAAAGAACTAGAGTCAAGTGGTTAATAGATGAGTATTGGCATGGCATTTAAATACCTGGAGATTGTAGCCGTCAGGAAAGCAAGAATATGGAAGAGAGTTCCACAGGCCGGAAGTGCGAGTGAAGAAGCTGCAGGAGTAGAATTGTCGTCTGCATTTGGTTAATCTAACTGTGAATGGGTGGCACCCAGTTGCCAATCTGATTGCAGGAGTAATCACCTGTTGCAGGGGCACCAGTGACTTAAGTTCGTTTGAGCGAAAGCCATGAAAGTATTTATAGAACAGACAAAGGGAGGCCACATCTCGTCGATGGGGAAGTGGCCGTAGTCAAGCCACCAAGTCGGTACCCATCACATTACTGATTCTCCTTTGGAGCCTGTCGAGAACACTGAGATGAACAGCAGGGGCGCCTGACCATATATAGCAGCAGTATTCCATGCACGGACGAATGGTTGATTTGTATGTGTTTATTTATTTGTATTCATTATTGATTCTTTTACCAACATTCAGGTGATTTTTTGTTGTTAGTAAAGGATTTGTCGCTTTTAAAAAAGCATGCGTCTTGTCGGAATCAATAATTATTTTATCAGTATTTTTTATATATCTAAGACATCTTTACTCATTTTTCTCAGAAAATTATTTATTTTGAAAAAAAATTTAGCAGATTCAAATTAAAAAAAAAATTAAATATAATTAAATAAAGAGGTTTTTATTAAAAAACAATATTTCTCAAACATCTAGATCGATGAATATTTAAAATGTATTGGTTAATTATGGAAAAAACACACTCTCCTCTCAAATACGAGTTTCCATTGAAATAATTTTTTAAAATCAAATAAATTAAAATAAATACGTCATAAATATATACCAATGTCGTAAATTTTCGGATAAAGTCGTTATACATATATAAAGAGTGAAACTGGACTGTATGCGGATGACTATATATATATATATATATATATATAGTGGCAGAAATGCCACTGATGAGCTGGGGGCTACATAACTGTAAAAAGATTATTTAGAAAAGAGTGAGGAGTACAAACTAGTTAGAAAGAAGCAACAGAAAGATGAGAAGGCAGGTGCGATGACAGATACATCGGTGGAGAGAAAGGAAAGGATATACGGGGGTAACAACCGTAACGAAGTACATGCTCCAGGCTCTTGAAGAGTCTGACGAGGCTCGCGGGGTTGCTCTGGACATCTCCAAGTCTTTTGACAGGGATTGGCACTCTGGCCTCCTATGCAAGCTACGGGGTTTCTGTATTACCGGTCGCCTGCTTAACCTAATCCAATCTTTTTTAAATAACCGCAAAATGAAGGTAGTTTTGAATGGGCATGCCTCTTCATCCTACAACACGAATGCTGGTGTCCCACAGAGCTCTATTCTGGGCCCTACGCTCTTCCTTATTTTCATCAACGACCTCCCAGATGAGATCAGTTCCCAAGCAGACATCTACGCAGACGACACCACAATATACTCCCGCACCAGTAAGAAAGCTGTCGTGGCGGACAGACATAATCTCGCTCCTGACCCTGAACGGGATCGACACTCTGTGGTGAATTGGGGCAAGAAGTGGCTTGTCAACTTCAATACGTCTAAGACCAAGCTGTTTTCTATCAACCATCACAGGCAACCTCTCCTGCCTCCCATAAGCATGGACCAAGCGATTCTTCCTGAAAGCAACACACTACGCCTCCTCGGCCTTACCCTTTCCTCAAACCTCAAATGGAACCACTATATTGATTCTATAGCTAAATCTACTGCTAAGAAGGTTGGGTCACTATGCCTATCCAGGATGTTTTTTCCGTTCTCGACAGGATCTAAATGAGAATCAGTAATGTGATGGGTACCGACTTGGCGGCTCGACTACAGCCACTTCCCCACCGACGAGATGTGGCCTCCCTTTGTCTTTTCTATAAATACTTTCATGGCTTCTGATCAAACGAACTTAAGTCACTGGTACCTCTGCAACAGGTGATTACTCCTGCAATCAGATTGGCCACTGGGTGCCACCCATTCACAGTTAGGTTATCCAAATGCAGACGACAATTCTACTCCTGCAGCTTCTTCTCTCGCACTTCCCGTCTGTGGAACTCGCTTCCATATTCTTGCTTTCCTGATGGCTACAACCTCCAGGAATTTAAATGCAATGTCAATACTCATCTATTAACCACTGGACTCTAGCTCTGTCCCCACCATGATCGCCAATCTTCAGAAAGGACAGGGCACTTATAAACAGAAGACGTTGAAAAATGCTTTAGGTCAATATTGTTCAATCAGAATGAGAATTGTGTAACTATAAAGTTTTGACACTTGAATGGTGCAAGGAACGTTTATATCTACGTGTTCTTTCACTTTCTTATGATTTATATATATTCAGTTTCTTATATATATATATATATATATATATATATATAATGAAAAAAAGATTTGTACCCGCAGAAAAGACATATAGATTTGAACAGAATAGATGTCATAGTGTACCTAATACCTTAGAATTTTTTCGGGCAACACATTGTCAAAACCGTTCGTTGGCAAAATTAAAAAAAGAATTAAGAACACAATATTACAACTGTATAATATATATATATATATATATATATATATATAATATTTTGTATAATATATATAATATATATAATCCTATATTATACATGCACTGAACAGGTGATGTCATGCGGTATTGTCTTTATTCTAACAAAGAGCAGCTTTTTTATTATATTTACGAAGTTAGGATATTTAAGCATTGAAACAGTGAAAGTGCAGGACATTCTAATTATAAATTGAATTTTTTACTTAAAAAACTCATATGTGAAGACCTTTAATAATCGTAAAAAATATGCCGTCAGTTTTGGTAACATAGGCAAACCAGTATATTTACAGAATAAACACTCACATGGGAAAACGTTCTCATACGAGTAAGGTCTTCACAAAATATCAATTTCATATGTGCCGTCAAAAATGTTGACACAGTTAAACAAACATTAATATATATTTTATGTGGCCAAAAAGTGGGATTCAGTTTTCTATTGTTTATAAATTTTAAACTGATTGCCCTCTACAATTACTTTATAATAGATGTAAAAACAAATATGTGAGAAAATTCTACTTAAGTATCAATTTCATTTATGACGTCATTTCTGACCTCATATTTAAATTAATAAGAATGCTATTGGCAAAAATGACTCACAGAATAAAAAAATAGTTTTTCAAAATATTTGTTTTAGCTATATAGGTCAAAGTTCAATACCATTATTTACCAACCGGATAAATTTTGAAATAAAATGTTACTACAGTACACACCCACATTTTTAGTGGGTGGTCGATGAGAACATTTCCTATAAAAACGAAGGTTGTGATTTGTGGTGCAATGGATATCGGCTTGGATTAAGACGTCGGAGAGATGAGTTCGAGTTCTGGTCGAGTTCGTTGCATTTACTTACGCACAAATAACATCAGCACAGGTATTAATCTAGATCTTCACCGCCTAGCTATGGGTTAGATAGCAGAACGGACTCAGCCTTATAGCCTTGGTTGGAAACCAATCTAACGAAAAAAATGTCAACCTACTGAGGAAAAAGTTTTGCATCATCAGTCATGAATCGAAAGAAACATGATTACCCATTCGCATATACAGTATGACAATTACCTGACTGATAAAAAAGAATATATACTGGCACAGACAATGCATATATATATATATATATGTGTGTGTGTGTGTGTGTGTGTGTGTGTGTGTGTGTGTGTAGCCCGGCGTTGCTCGGGTGTGATGAAAGCTTTAAAACTAATCCATGGTCTTGTAGCTCAGACTCTTTGGACGTTGGCACGAAAGACTAAAAAGCAATAGTTGTTTCCAGTTAAAGCGAAACCGTAGACTGAAAGAAAAATGAATGAATGTATGTCAAATTTTAATTTCCTGGTATCGATATCAAATAAGTTTTTTTGGTCGTAAACTGGATTTTGAAGTCTAAATAAGTTCTCTGAGTAAATGGTATCATGGCTGAGACTAAGAACTACAATTATACCTACATAGAGCCAAACCCGAAGCAACAACTAAAATAAAAGGGCTGAAAACTGATTTTGATCAGACCCGGTAGGATATTGGTGTATCGATTTCCAATATCGGACTCAAATAAATCATCCAAGGATAGAACTGCAACCTTGAAACTCCTGAATATCGTTTCTTATGTCTTTATCTATGAGTATATCAAATTTGATTAAAATCGGACCACTCCTTCTATAACCCGATTTTTTGATTATCGATTTTCGATATACAAAAGCTAGCTAAGAACACTCGCAGACGCTTATAGTACAACTGTGTAAATTTTCAAGAAAATCGGTTCAGTCGTTTCGGAGTCTATAGGTAACGGACACACACACACACACACACACACAGAGAGAGACACACACATATACACACACAGAGACAAAGATCCATTTATAAATAAGTTTAGATATATATGACTCTTCAGTAATGAATTGAGTTCTTTCGGTGACTGGCGTGTGTATACACTGCTTATATACAACAAGTTAAAATTTCCTTTCTTTGATTCCATGCGTCTTTGGCTTAGGGAGTAGCGACTCCAACTGTCACCAAATCAGTCGAGTTTCGTTCCCGGCCAGAAGCAAGTGGATGTGTCAAGTTACACTGATGAGCTGTGATACATTGAAACAGACTCGTGTGTGGATGACTAATATATATATATATATATATATATGATTGATAAGAAATTATCGAAATAATAAGAAAATTACAATCTATGTCATTTAATTTGATGTAGTCAACTTGTGAAGCCACAATCTTTAACCAGCATCTTTTTCCATTGATCGAAATCTTTTTGAAGCATTCGTTTAGATTTCCTCCACACCTTGAAAACTTGAACGCGTTTATTACACAGACAGTAATCCATGAACGCTACTTATCGTCGCAGAGCCTCTTTAACTGTCTTTCTTAATATCTGGAGTGATGTTGAGCTAGGCTCTTTCAAAAACTATAAAGAGTGCTCTGATATTTGAAAACACGTGATCTATTTATCGAAATAGTGGATTGTACTCATTTAGGATGAAAATGATAACCTTTCTCTTCATTAGAAATCTTCAAAATGCTCTGAAAGTCTTTGTTCTATTGAGTCAATTCATTAAATTATTAAATCAAGACGTCGTGTTGAATTATATAAAGTCCATAAATGGGTGCAAACATTTCTGCTGCAAGGTACCGTAGCTGCCAACACTCAAGGGTGTATTTAGGCGGGTCACTGAGATCAACCCTTCCAACGTGAACATTAAGATACATTACCAGACTGCAAGGTTTCTTGTTGAAAACTGGTGGATATGACCTCGGTAATTTCGTCACGCCTTTAATCTATAATCAGTCTGAACCGACTTGTATACTGGATCATCTGATCACGTCTTTCTTTACCTCTCCTCCAGGGAGAAATTTAAGAGTGCAAGAAATCCAATGGAGGGGTCCTTTCCGGTTTACCTTGGTGAATCATTTGCTGCCATATTTCAACGAAGCAAAAACCGCTGAAGTGACTGGTACCTCTTGTATTAAATTTGGATGTGAATGCTTCTAAAATGAAGCTGCTATCAATTAACCATCATAGACAATCGCACCTACCTCCCATTAGCATGGAACAGGCTGCCTCCCAGAAAGTAAAGCACTACGCCTTCTTGGTCTCACTCTCTCAGCGGACCTCAAGTGGAATGACTATATCGAATCCATTGCTAAATCCGCTGCTATGAAAGTCGGTTTTCTGTGCAGGGCCCGGAAGTTCTTTCCGTCTGAATCTATCCTGCACATATATAAATCTACCATTCGCCCGTGTATTGAATACTGCTGCCGCATCTGGTCGGGTGCCCCTGCTATTCTCCTCGGGGTTCTTGACAAAATACAACGGAGAGTCTGCATTGTGATCGATATCGACTTGGCAGACCGGCTGCAGTCACTCTCTCACTGGCGTGACGTGGCTTCCCTGTGCCTCTTCTATAAATACTTTCACGGCTTCTGTTCCGATGAACTTAGATCACTGGTGTCCCCTAGCTACTAATTTGCACGAGATACTAGATTAGCAACTAGGTACCACCCTTTTAAAATGAAACTGATAAAATGTAACCCAAATTTCTACTCGCACTTCCCGACTGTGGAATTCCCTTCCACATGATTGCTTCCCCGACAGCTACAATCTCCAGTAGTTTAAATGTAAGGTCAATAGACACCCACTAACACACTAACTCGCATCTATTCTCTCAAACACTCTTCCCATCTTCCCAACCATCAGCCTCGGTATCCTTACCCATCTATCATCCTCCTTCTGACATTTCCTATATTTAACCACTCTTTCTCTTCACCTCCTCCTATGTAACCCCTTGCGCAATAGTGGCAGTGGAATGCCTTGCTTGGGGTGAAATGATTAAAAAAAATTGGGCCAATATCGCTTTTACGGCAGACAATTTTAGCCATGATTTGTGCTCATTTATTTATTTTTTTATTGGACTTTACACAGGCACACATTAGCCGTTCTCTGTTGATACATGATTTCATCCCGAGTAAGGCAATAAAGCCACTGAAAAGCAAGGAGTTACTGTCAATGAAACGATTTAAGAAAAATACAAAAACATTATTAAAGAAAGAAAAAACAAAAGAAGGGAAATTATGAAGCCAGACAAAAATACTTAAAATTTGTTTTGAAAATTTTGAAGATCGAAAATGACTGGAAAAATAGAAAGATAGAAGCATTAAGAGAATTTCACGAACGCGAATTGCAAGCGAAGAATCTTGACATATCGCATACCATTACATCTAGCTAAAATCTAAATTAATGAGATCTTGCCCCAATCTAGTCGGTCAGTTAAGCGCCATACGTGATACACGCTTTGGGCGATCATGACTCGAAAGAGGCATGACTGACTTGGCAAAAGAGTATCCCGCAGTAGGTTGCCATTGTTTTCTGCTTTCTGGTTGCCAGCCAAGGCTATATAACCCAAGCTGTCTTGTTGTTTGACTCATAGCTAAATATTGTATTATATAATTACATAGTAATTAGAGGGGATCAGTTTATTACTTCATAACAATAGAAAAATGATCCCCCACATTTAGACCAGTAGAAGGTGTAATCATGTTTCCAACTATTATATTTAGTCAGTCCGTTAAGTGTCATACGTGATACACGCTTTGGGCGGTCATGTCTCGAAAGCGGCATGACTGATTTGGCAAAAGAGTATCCCGCAGTAGGTTGCCATTGCTTTCTGCCTTATGGTTGCCAGCCAAGGCTATATAACCCAATCTGTCTTGTTATTTGACTCATAGCTAAAGAGAGAAGTATTGTATTATATTATTACGTAGTAATTAGAGGGGATCAGTTTATTACTTCATAACAATAGAAAAATGATCCCCCACATTATGACCAGTAGAAGGCTTAATCATGTTTCCAACTATTATATTCAGTCAGTCCGTTAAGTGCCATACGTGATACACGCTTTGGGCGATCATATCTCGAATTAGACATGACTGACTGGGCAGATTATCCTGTCGTAGATTGCCATTGATTTCTGCGGTAGACTAGTTTCTGGCGAAGGGTATAGAATTCAATCTGTCCTATTATTTAACCCATAACTGGAGGAAAGTGATGGATAAATAACTTTTCCAAGTGTATTTGTGCGTAAGTGAATGCAAGGAATTCAACTGGAATTCGATCTCGGCTCCCCGATTTGTCATTCCGAGTCGATATTCACTCCACCATAACGCACATCCCAGTCTATTTTTGCGCTTAAAATTGAAATGAAGTTATGTTACGGCCTTCGGAAAATGACTAAATTGCCAGATGAGGATGAATACCATTGCGTAGTCTTCATTGTATTTTATCCAGAATCTTTCAATATATAGCAGAATCACCAGACTACATGTGACAGCGTCACTCAAAGCATAGAATAAGCGCAGACTTATAAATGGATAACATTACTTATAGCGAGAAAAACACTCAGTAACATTCAAGTTTTAAAATTTCCTTCGATAATTCATGTTAACTTACTCAGCCATATATCAGAACACATATTATATAGGCCTTGTAAATTTCTATGAATTCAAGGTATGGTGGTGTCACTTACCATTAAATTCAGATACTGTTTCTCATGACTGTATGGATAACGAACAATGCTGTCAAAAATGAAGCCCATCAAAACCCGTTAGAGTCACAAATGCTTTATACAAAATAAAATAAATCCGATTATAGAAACAAACCATCTGTGTATTTCTTTTACAATATAGAGACTTTAAAGTAATCAATTTAATACTTTATCAATTGTTTCGGATATGGATAGCCACACACACACACCTACACACATATATTGAGATTAATCTCCGCGTGGTAACAAGGAGATGATCACGTGGGAGCCTAGAGTCAGTTTTGGGATAGCAGGTCAAGGTTGGTTGACCCAGATACCCTTAGTAACAAATGACTAGACGGGAAATAGACAGAAGCTAGACATGACGTTGTGAAACAGCAGAAGCTAAAATTCGTGCCCAAAACAAATCAGGTGGAAAGCAAAGTTTGGAAATTAGTTGCAGATCAACTCTTGGAGGAGCAAGTCACAATTGCTGGGCGCTGATAAATGATGAATTAAAGGAAAACGCATTTGAGATAATAGCGTAACTTAATTCATCTTAAGCAACAATTCATCTTAAGCAACTCCGAATAAGAAAAAAACGAACTTATAAATTCTTATTCGTTAAAACAAGAAGAAGACGAGTCCGAATTGTTTTTTTTTCAAAGAAGAAAGAAAGATAGCGACGAAGAGGTATTGAAGAGAAGAAACTGTAATCTTATTTGTATGCTGATTCCTGTTTGTTAAAAGACGAGAAAGAAAGCGAAGCCGAGTTGTTTATCAAGAAGAGAAATAAAGATAGCGACGCAGAGAAGTTAACATATGAAGGAAGAGATATAGAAAAGAAGAAACCGCAGAATTGTTCGAGTACAGAAAATACGACGCTTGTTTGAATAAAGGAATAAAGAAGAGTGCGGATATTTCAGAAATTTGTATGCTGAAAGTACAACTGTCAACTGAAAGAAAATAGAGACAGTCGTATCTAAATACATTTCAAGTGGACTGCGTTTGAGTCCGAAGTTGTATAAAGAAAGGAGGGAGCGAGAGAAAAAAAGAAAGAAAAGACAATAAAATCAGAGAGAAGGAACTGATATAAAGGTAAGTTACTAAATTCTTAGACCCATGTTAGAACACGCATACACTTCCCCGAATATTATATTACCACATACATCATACTACATGTGCTTATAAATTATATTGTTCTCTCCATTTTGTGTTAATCTCTTGCATTCGTATTCGCCTGTATTCGTTCATATTTGTTGATATGTGTTGTAAATTGTTATTTCCACTACGTTGGCTATGCGAATATAAGTTTTGAGGTTCAGGTCATTGGATATCTTTATTCGTACTTAGATATTTTTTTATTATATTAATATTTTGTTACTTATTAAAAACATATATCAAAAATCGTCTCGTCTTGTCGTTCATCCTTGAATTGTTGATCAGCGCATGTGTTGACATTGAAGCAGACCTGGGAAGATTGCAGTTCGATTATATCAATCGAACAGTAATCTCATCTCATTTTCTTATTTTTGTTTATCATTGTCCATTTGTCATGATCTAGGAGAGATAAACCATGTCTGTGCATAGATGTGGAAATGTAAATATTCCCGAATCGACGTGTAATCATCTTGATGGTTTTCGTCGCAGCAGGCATATGACATAATTAAAAAATTAATTTTGTCACATATATCAGGTTGGCACGCATGAAATGACATACTATATTGAAAATGAATGGAACACTTCTGAAATAATGAATATCTGGTGTTGATGAATGAATGTTCCCTAACGTATGTCTAAATTCTTGATTCCATCTGTAAAATAATTCCCCATCCTTTGAACATTCAAAATACTTCGATTACTTCTTCCTCATTGCATAATGCTTTGTTGCTTGCGCGTGAAAATCCCGAATGTTTAACTAAGTCCTATTCAGATGGAGAGATATCAGTTCAACGTGGACGACGAGGCAAATTTTCATGCTTAGGGTTATGAAGCTTTTGGAGAGTTGAATCGTGCGGCCTGGTGTTGTTGAGCAGCAAAATTGCACCATCCAAATTCCCAAGTCTAAGATAATTCTTTTTCAATTTTTTGTGCATATACTCAATTTCTCCCCAATATGTGGTTGTTCTTATCTTTTTCCCTTGAGTCAAGAATGAATAATGAATAACCATTAAATTAATCATTAAATTTTGAGGGTGGAGCAGAGGTTTTGGGTATTGTTTTAGCAATTAACTTGCATCTAACCACTGGCCTAGACGCTTTCTGTTGTAAAAGCGTATCCAGTTATTTTTACCAGATGTACTCATACAGTCCCAGGATTGCGTTAAGGTGCAGGATGTGCGTTGAGGAGCATGGATATCGGCTCAGAACGACAAATCAGAGAGCCGAGTTCGAATTCCAGTTGAATTTCTTTCATTTGCTTACGCACAAATAGCTTTGAGAAAGGTATTAATCCGTCGCTTCCCTCCAGTGATGGGGTAAATATCAAAACAGATTGGGTTCAATAGCCTTGGCTGGCAACCAGTCTACCGCAGAAAGCAACGGCAACCTACTTCGTGATAATCTTCTGCCCAGCCAATCATGTCCCATTCGAGACATGAACACCCAAAGCGTGTATCACGTTTGGCACTTAACTGACTGACTCATACAGTATGATTATTCGTCTTTGTATCATTGTTATCACTTTCATTGGGCTTATGAGCAACAAGATATTGAAAGAAAAATTATCTGGAAAGAAAACTATTATTTTATACTGAATCGGTTACTTTGTTTAGACCACCAGATAAACAGCCAACCAAAAAATACGTCATTTCATGTGTGACACCCTTATATATCAATCTCAGGTATGTTCTAACGTGGGGTCTCTACTTCAGTCAACTTCCAACTAATGTAACATGGCCCCTTCTGCCTTTGCGATAAATATTTTCATTGTAATTGTTCTTATAAGTTTCCTTCTTTCATAACTCATCTTTACGAATATCAGCACAATATTAGACTGGCAGCTAGGTTTCGCACTTTTACACTTGAAATGGTTTGATCTGTTCTAAATTCTATGTTATTACTTCGTTTTTCTTGCTTGTGGAATTCTTTTCCAGAGTACCACAGTTTCTTATAAAAATTATATTTACGAAAGACATACCAGAAACAACTCGGAAAAATGCATTGAACCCAACTGACATATTTATCACCTTACAATCCTAGGTCTTCAGCTACTAATATTTTCTAAATCTAAACTTATTTATAAATGGAACTTTGTGTGTGTGTGTTTGTCTGTGTGTGTGTGTGTATCCGATACCTGTAGACTCCGAAACGGCTGAACCGATGTTATTGAAAATTTACACAGTTGTACTATAAGCGTCTGTGAGTGTTCTTAGCTCGGTTTTGTGTCGAGGTACCCCCGATAAATATCGAAAATCGATAATCGAAAGATTCGGGTTATAGAAGGAGTGGTCCGATTTTAAATCAAATTTGATACACACATAGACAAAGAAATAAGAAATAATATTCAGAAGTTTCAAGGTTGCAGTTCTTACAATAGTGCAGAAAATCGTTAATATATATATATATATATATATATATATATATATATATATATATATATATATATACAATGCAAGCTGTTTGTGTGTGTGTCTGTTTATCTGCCTGTATGTCTGTATTTTTTTCAGCCCTTTTATTTTAGTTTTTGCTTCGGGTTTGGATCTAAGTAGGTATAATTGTAGTTCTTAGTCACAGACATGATACCATTTACTCAGAGGACTTATTTAGCCTTCAAAATTCAGTTTACGACGAAAAAAAACTTATTTGATATCGATACCAGGAAATCAAAATTTGACTTACATCCATTCATTTTTCTTTCCGTCTACGGTTTCGCTTTAACTGGAAATATTTTAGTCTTTTGTGCCAACGTCCAAAGAGTCTGAGCTCCAGGACCATGGATTAGTTTTAAAGCTGTTATTACACTCGAGCAACGCCGGGCTATACTGCGAGTAGTTTTATAATTCCAGTGTTAATGTATGTTTTACTGGTATATAGTTTGTAGATTATCCACTGTAGATGTTACAAGTCTTGGTATCAAACTATTTATTTCGTTTTTTTTTTTTGTTGTTTAACGGTATATCAATATTTATGGTTTATTTAATACCGAAAATTAAAGATGAACATTGAAACTTTATAATTAATTCAAGAGAGCGATTTAATTTTGTAGTTAAATTATAATTACTTAGCCCCAGCCTTTCCACAAAATCTGACAAAATGAAATATCGTTGAAAATTTGTTTCTAGGAACTTCAACAATTAAGAATCGGTTCTAAGGTCCTCAAAACAATCAATCTCTATGTCAGAGCCATTGTACAAAAAGAAAAGACAAAAAGAAATGAGCTAATGGGATAAAATCATACTCCAGCATAATTAAATAAAACAAGAAAAAGAAAGAGAAACTTACTTACTCTACCTTATTACGACTGGGCGCCATATTTGCTGACGTTATAACTACGAAATCAAATAAGCTTTGCAATCCTTAGTATCCAATTATTTCTTACCAGAAGAGTGTTTTGCAACCAATATTGAGTCAGTGAACAATTATTTCTGTAAATAATTATGAAAACTAGAAGTTTCGCCAAGAATGTACTCGGTCAAATATTCTTTTGTCAGTTAAGTGCCATACCTGATACACGCTTGAGCGACCATCTCTCTCAAGAGACATGACTGACTGAGCAGGAGATTATTTCGCAGTAGGTTACTATTACTTTCTGCGGTAGACTGGCTGCCAGCCAAGGCTCCCAAACCGAATATTTCCTGCTATTTAACCCATAACTGGAGGGAAGACATGGATTAATACCTTTCCCAAAACTAATGCAGGGGAATTCAACTGGAATTCGAACACAGCTCCTCGATTCTGTCGTTCCGAGACGATATCCATTGAACCATAACGCACGTTCGTTTGTATTGAGCAGTCTTAGCGAATTGATGGGCTAGGAAAGTTGGTCAAATTTTCTGTTAGGGTGGTGGAGAAATGGTATTAATTAAATATATATATATATTGTGTTTATAATCGTGTCAACCCAAGCAAGGCATTTTACAGCCACTGTTGTGCAGGAGGTTACACAGGAGGAATGTTATGAGAAGGAGTGAGAGGTTGCAGGTTGAAGAGAGTATGAGAAGGAAGAGAATACTGATGAGTGTGGGGTGAACGAAGAAAATAGCATGAGAGAGAGGATGTAAGTTAGTGAGACAGGAGATGACTATTGACTTTACATTTAAATACTTGAAGATTATATCTGTCGAGAAAGCAAGTATGCGGAAGGGAATTCTACAGGCGGGAAGTTCGAGAAAAGAAGCTGTGGAGTAGAATTTGCGTTTACAATTTATTGGTTTCACAGTAAAAGGGTGGAACCTAGTTGCTAATCTTGTGGCTCGAGGATATTTGTATATAGTGGGCACCAGTGAGCTAAGTTCATCGGAGCAGAAGATATAATAATGCGTATTTATAATATAAATTAATTATAAAAACTAAACTAAACAAAATAGTGCTAGCATTAAAATTTTTCTCTATTTCACTGTGACAGAAATAGTTAACTAATTAATGTGGACAATAAGTGAGTCAGTGTACACCAACCAGCCAAATAAACACACAATCACGGACACGTACAGATATGAGAACAATTACGAAAGACTTACGTAAAACTTCGACAGGTCTTCTGTACTCACTGAAGACATGATATCTCTGTTACCTAACAGAACAGGGAAAAAGAATTCTAACTAAAGAAAGATGTATCAATAAAAACCTGACCTATGATCATACGTACTCTAGATAAGTCAACCCAAAAATAAAACTTTCCTTCTTCAACCTATTATGACCGAGCGCCATATTGGTGGATGTTATACACCTTGCTATACTTAATATGCAAAAAATCCTCAACATTTAGTACAGTAGTCATGATCTGCTAAGTGTAGCTTACATGTGGTACAAGGCCGAAAGTGAGGTGTTAAGATTGAACACAGCGAAACAAGCTTATTAACCATTACACTACATACAAATTTCCGCTCAGCAGAAGAGTTGATTTTACTAAGCTCGGCTTAGATCTGACACAATGCCGAAAGTATAGGGCATCCAGTGAGGATCGAACTCACTACTCAGTTGTTACAGGTTCTAGCGAGACAAGCTTGCTAAACATTCCACCACATTTGAAGTTCCGAAATATGATTTTCTAGATGTGGTACAAGGCCAGAAGTGTGGTTCAGCCAATGAAGACAAAATTGATAACCGCTACAACTCGTCGAATTTTCTTCTCGGCAGAAGACAGTTTTGCAATCAAAGGCATATTCATGGGTAATTATGCATGCAAATAATTCATATTAAAAACCTGAAGATTCGCTAAAGAACCAGTATGCCTTTATGTCGAGCGGAATGACTACGTAATTTGTTCTCTCATCTAGCAGAGAACGTTATTAGTTGTATTTAGGCAGCAATCCCATTTTATGAGACAACCGTGTCGTTGTAGCTAGAAAACTGGACTAATAGATAGTCAATCAGCAAAGACCTGGCATGGTTAACATTCGGTGATCGGAGAATTTTACTGAACGTAACTGGCAGTTTTGTATAATTTTATCTTTTTACTAGCAGTATAGTCCGGCGTTGCTCGGGTGTAATGAAAGCTTTAAAACTAATTCATGGTCCTGGAGATCAGACACTTTGGACGTTGGCAGGAAAGACTAAAAAGCAATAGTTGTTTCCAGTTAAAGCGAAACCGTAGACTGTAAGAAAAATGAATGGATATAAGTCAAATTTTGATTCCCTGGTATCGATATCCGATTTTCTGCACTATTGTAAGAACTGCAACCTTGTAACTTCTGAATATCGTTTCTTATGTCTTTGTCTATGAGTGCATTAAATTTGATTAAAATCGGACTACTCCTTCTATTACCCGATTTTTTCGATTATCGATTTTCGATATTTATCGGGGTACCTCGACAAAAAAACCTAGCTAAGGACACTCGCAGACGCTTATAGTACAACTGTGTAAATTTTCAAGAAAATCGGTACAGCCTTTTCGGAGTCTATAGATAACGAACACACACACACAAACAAAGTTCCATTTATAAATATAGATAGATATATTGAGATACAAAAGGCACTTATCTCCCATTTGTCGTAGTAAACCACGCCCTCACATGACAGCCGATCGTGATGTTACTCCAGATTCTGACCCAGGCGCCTGCCATTTTGGACAGTTGGCGAACAGTAACCAAACAAAAAGGTGAAGTAAATATGTGATATGTATTTCTCCATGTGTGGACAATTGTATATATATATATATATATATATATATATATATATATATATAATTCTTTGTATGAGATAGTATATAACAGTCTGTCTGAGAACAAAACTTCATCCATCGATTTTTTTTCTTTGCGTCTTCACTTTTACACTGGTAATCACGACGTGAATCTATTTACCGAACCATGTGGGAAGTTATTTTTACACTGGTCACTCCGACGTGATTTATTTACCTGACCCAACACACGCACGCACACACACACACACACACACACATACACACACATATATATATATATATATATATATATATATTCAGAAATTACAACATGAATATGTTATAATATCATAATATCACTACAAAAGTAGCTATTTTGTTTCGACACTCCTTGTGTTTTCTCAAGTGAGGAGGTTTATTTCAAGTTGAAGGGTTTTAAATGTTAAAAGCAAGCAAAACCTCCTTAGTCAGGGAGGCATTGTTGCATCGACAGTGTAGACCAATCACAATAAAGTAACTTCTAATTTGGAAACTCGAAAATAATTTTAGTGGGCATTAGTGTTAATATTTGATGAAATTGAGATCAGCTTTATTAACTGACTAGTAGATTAACTTTATTATTATTGCGAATTTTGAAACAAATTGTAAGTTTAACAATTTATTAGATTTAGAAAGCTATTCATATATTTAACGAGGAAAAGAAAAAAACGCACACATATAAATATATAACCTAGAAAAGCAACATTTTGAAGTTTGGGTATATATATATACATGCGTATATCCATCTGTATATGTGTCTGTTTGCCAGTGAATGTCTGTATACTCGTCTTTTTGTCTATGTGTGGATGTTTGTGACTAAATATTATTAGCTCTATTTTGCACTGAGCACTTTTTTAAGAATAGTGTTTCTTTGCATACGGAATATTATTCCATTCACATGTACCCTATATATATATATATATATATATATATATATATATTGTAACTAAGTTGTTGAACTCGTATGTTGCTTAACCTTTTGTTCATGCATTTACTTTTATAAAGAGTGCTCGATACAAATGTAGAGCGTTATACTGTAATGGTTGTAACAAAATTTTATATGAATTTATAAAACATTGTAACAACCATTACAGTATATATATATATATATATATATATATATATATATATATATATATATTCTTTCATCGATTTCGCCACAAACAAGGCTGTAAAGCTAAGAAACGTAAAAGATAAATAGGTGCGGAAGTATCATGAACAGAAACATTGATTATGAGCGGGAAGAGAAAATAGTAATTTCAACTTGAGATAGTGATTGCCATTGCATTCAAACTTTCGCAGATTAAATTTGGCTAGAAAGCATGGAGCTGAAAAATCAATAACGATCCCTTTTGCTTAGACCTCGTAGAAACACCCCTCATTTTTCGTCTTGGACAAATCCATAAAATCATTCCAAATTTTTCTGAATTTATAAGAATGCCGAATATCGTCATTTACCTTGTTTACCGGTCTTCTTCTGGTGTTTGTAGATCCGAGTAACCTCAAGCGGGTTTCGGACTGAACCCTTCATTTAAAATACAGGGTTGAACTATTCTCGTTTGCCTGTCCACATCCAGGGATATTTAGTCTTACAGTTATTTAATATTGCTCAGTTATTCATTTGTCTGTTTTCATTGAGTATACCTGGGATTGAAATCACCGTTGCTATGACAGCAAATTCACGAACGTGAACAGTGGAGGGAGAACAATCTAACACCATATATTAAATAAAGTGTTTATTTCTTGAAGATTACCCGGGTCGAGGATTTCCTGATGATGGCCATGAGGCTCAATATCTGAAAATTTGTGATACTAACAACAACAATGAGAACAATGCAAATAATGTGAATAACGTTCTTATTTTAATTATTTTGTTCGAAACCATATCCTTCAGGTTGATAAATAATCCATCTTCATTTATAAATTCCATATCTCCCCTCTCCATAGATTTATCGTTTATGGTTTGCAATATTGCACATTGCTGAAGAATGGACGATCGGCGTGTGGTTATATTGTTTGGTGTCGTGTTATCAAGGGAGGAATTTGTCACAATATGTCGATCAGAATTTTTTTTTAAATCTCTAATTTATGGCAGTTTTTTTTTTTAGCTTATTAACCTTTTTGTAATATTCTGTCGTGTTTTGACTGACTATTTTTAAGAGGTGTCAAATATTTAAAGATTAGGGAAGTTTTTTAGTAGGAGACATAAAATGCGACACCGAAAACCGAAAAAGTTGTCACCCAAAAGCTAAGCAAGGTATTAAGAAACAGGAAAATTTAATATAATAATAGTCGTTCTATCTGGTGGTAAACGCTTCAAGAGATAATGAGAATATAATGGACGGATAATGTGAGAAACTATGAAGGTTTAAAAAAAATGTTGTATCGTCAAGATGACTAATACACAGAGAAGAATGAGTGCTTAATATATTTATTCAGCAGGATATCCGGTGCTAACGGATATATACAAAAAGTACGGAACAATAGTTACAAACAAACAACAAGACCTGCGAGCAAAAGAGAGGAAGGTCTAAATGATGAACAGTCGACGAAATAAATCAGTCCGAATATTAATATGCTTGGCCCAACATATTAAAAACGACCCTTTAAATACATACGCGCAGACTCTTTTAGACTACGAGCTAGTCCATCCGTTAGTGTGCCGAAGGGATGCTAGCTGCTCTACGACACAATGGAATTAAAAAATACACCCATAGTTAGAATCAGAAAGTGACCATTCAAATGTCTAAGGTAAAAAAAATGAGGAAACAGTGCACGCCATGATTTATTGAATGCAAGAAAGAGGAACCAGTTAATAGCCTACTTAAAGAGCTTGTGTAAATGGTTAACAGTACAGTGATTGCGATAAAGTTTGCAATTGTGGCTCACGTCGTTGTATTGGGGGAGGAGCATTTCAAGTATCTGCATCGAAATATAAAAAAAAAACTTGTGATTTATGACAGTCATATATTTCCAGATCATTAACACTTTTAATCGGCCCCTTTCAGTGTCACATCTGAAACTGTAACTGAGTGTTGAAACTTAATTTTTTTTTTTAATCATTTCACCCCAAGCAAGGCATTCCACTGTCACTATTGCGCATGGGGCTACATAGGGGAAGGTAAAGAAAAGGAGTGGTTAGACATAGGGAATGTCAGGAGGAAGGTGACAGATGAGTAAGGATAGCGAGGATGAGGGTTGGGCAGATGGGAAGAGTGTTTGATAGAATGGGAGCAGGTTAGTGTGTTAGGAGGTGTCTATTGACCTTACATTTAAACTCCTGGAGATTGTAACCCTCGGGGAAGCAATCGTGTGGAAGAGAATTCCACAGTCGGTAAGTGAGAGGAAAGAAACTGTTGGAGTAGAAGTTACGGCTGCATTTTATCGGTTTCACTGTAAAAGGGTGGGATCTAGTTGCTTATCTAGTATCTCGTTCTAATTCGTATTTAGGGGGCACCAGTGATCTAAGTTCATCGGAGCAGAAGCCGTGAATGTATTTATAGAAGAGACACAGGGAAGCCACGTCGCGCCGGTGGGAGAGAGTCTGCAGGCGGTCTGCCAAGTCGGTATCTATAACATTACAGACCCTCCTCTGAACCTTATCGAGGGGAACAGTAGGGGCACCCGACCAGATATGGCAGCAGTATTCAATGCACGGGCGGATGGTAGATTTATAAATGTGCAGGATAGATTTAGACGGAAAAATCTTCCGGGCCCTACACAGAGAACCGACTTTCATAGCAGCGGATTTAGCAATGGATTCGATATAGTCATTCCATTTGAGGTCCACCGAAAGTGTGAGTCCAAGGAGGCGTAGTTTTTTACTCTCTGGGAGGCAAGCGTGGTCCATGCTAATGGGAGGTAGGTGAGATTGTCGATGATGGTTAATTGAGAGTAGCTTCGTTTTAGAAGCATTAAATTTTACTAGCCATTTCTTACCCCAGTCCAATATGGATTGGAGGTCTTTTTCAATCAAAATTGATAAATAATAATAATAAATGCTTTGTATATTAAATACTGTTTACCGAGCCAGTTTCAGTTTGTCATGAAACTAAGCAGTTTTTTTGTTTTTCACAGATTACGTTTGAAAAGTCATAAAGAATTCTTCATTCAAAGTATTTTGCAAACAAAAGAACATTTTGAAAACTATTACGCATTTTAATATTTATACTTATACTGTAGAATCACTTCTACATGCATGTACATACTTAGATACATATCACCATGTACGCACATATGCCTACATACTCTTACATTAGTACCGCAAGTGAAACCTCTTTTTTCCCGCGCTTTATTTATATAAGCTGATGTTCGCACGTGCTTAGGCCAGTTGGATCCTGCTTTTCGGAGCTAAAGGTCCAAATGCCGTTAGTGCCTTTCCAACTCACATATTGCGCTAATTGCGTTCAGCAATTAGTTAAACTAAAAATGTTTCTCTTTCTTTTTTACAAGCATACTTCACTACATGTACAATTTTATTCAACTGCTAATTAATACAAACATAATATTTCCTCTTTTAGGAACTCTTCCATTATGAACATTGATACATTTTCTTCAACATCCAAAAGAGAACTTTTCCACTATATCTTGCATGCACAAAATAATCAATCCTGTAACTATGTTTAATACATTGTTATTATTCTTGTTATATTGTTCTCTGAGTTATTTTAATTACAAATGTAGTGGATTGGACAACCAGTCTACTTTATAATGGTGACTCCGCTTTCAAATTACTACCACGACGTTCAAGCTACAACAAATGGTAACCACTTTGTTCAGTCCACAACGATACTAATGACTCATCACAAATTGTACTACAATAGTAAAAAAAAAATTTGGTCTATCATGTACGCATGTAAACGATTCTAAATACATTGACTATCAACTATGAGTTAAAGTTGGCACCTTTATTATGACGCTGACTGATGCTTGATATTTTCTGTGGATGTCAACAAATGTATTCGCAGTAGTCCTTTCAGTAAACAATGTAAAGACTGCAATTGAATCTATAAATCAACTTATCGTAGGTTATATTGTCTAAATTGGAGTTTATAAAATCGCATTTGAAGTCAGACTTCGTAAACTGCCATTCAACCTGTTAGGAAATAGACACTAAACTTAGGTCCAACCTATATAACACAATTGTCGATTCACCGTAAATAACCATATCTGCACTAAAATGTATCATAATGTCGGCAAATGTAGACATACTATGTCACGGAAATGCACGAAGATTAACGAAATAGTCTTTAAATAACCGACAATTTCAAATGATATGTTTGAACATTAGTTTTGATCAATACTCGTATTCAAGTAGATATTATGTTTTAAAATCAAACAATATATATATATATATATATATTTCTACCGGCCTGATTATTTTTGTTACGAAATTTTGTTACGAAAATATGTGTCATTTGGCAGGATCCAGTTGAATGACATATACTTTCGTAAGAAAAATTTATCGTAAATAATTAAGCCGGTAGAAATAAATAAATATATATATATATATATATATATATATACTTGAGAGGAGAGGAGAGACAAAGAGATTATGGAGTGATGCAGATAAGTAGCAGAAGTATATATACATATATATACTCCTGTCTCTTATCTGCATAATATATATGTGTGTGTGGATGTGCGTGTGTGTGTAATAATTTTATTATAAGTCATTGTAATAAAACATTTTACATCACTACAAAAATTCTTTTTTTCAATTTGAATAAAAATCATTTTTGTCACCAGTTACTAACCATCGCCTGACACAATAGAATTTGTAGTCAGTCATTTAAGCGCCATACGTGATACACGCTTTGGGTGATCTTGTCTCGAAAGAGACGTGATTGACTGGGCAGAAAATTATTCCGCAGTAGATTGCTATTGCTTTCTACGGTAAACTGGTTGCCAACCAAGGCTATAGAACCCAATCTTTTTTTTTTTTTTTTAATCATATCACCCCAAGCAAGTCGAAAACGCCACTGATGCGCAGGGGGCTACGTAAGAGTGAAAAGATTGGAAAAGCGAAAAGAGAAAAACCGGAAACCACATCCTAAACAGGAAACAAGGGATGAGCCTCTTCATCTGTGCAATAGACGTGGGTGTAGTGTGAACCTGGCGATATTTTAGTCTATCTACTCCAATTATATATACAAACGAGTGAAAAGATTGGAAAAGAGAAAGCCGGAAACCACATCCTAAACAGGAAACAAGGGATGAGCCTCTTCACCTGTTCAATAGACGGGGTGGAGTGTGAACCGGGTGATAGTTTAGTCTATCTACTCCAATTGAAAAAAAAATAAAATAAAAAAAAGAGAAAAACAGGAAACCACAATCTGTCCTATTATTTAACCTATAACTGGAGGGAAGAGACGAATGAATACCCTTCCCAAGGGTATTTGTGCGTAAATGAATGCAAGGAATTCAAGTAGAATTCGAACTCGGCTTCGCCCGAGTTGTCGTTCCGAGCCGATATCCACTGCATCACAACGCACATCCTCTGAAAATAAAAGCTTTTGATGTAGCGATATAAAATGTTTTTATTATATTCACTTATAATAAAAAAAAATGATATATTTTTCTACTTTGTATTGCGCACTTTTTTAAAGTAAATGATATGAACCTTGTATTTTTACTCCATTTTTTCTTACTCTTATATATATATATGCGTATTTATTTGATGACTTTACTTACTTTACAGACACTTAACTTTATTATGCTTAGTTTAGAATTAACATTTTTTGTACAAATTATACCCGATCATTGTGTAGAGTGACACATTTACATAATTCCTAGTGTACCTTAAGCGATTTAATTTTCTCACCACATAATAAGTATGAATTGTTTTTGTTCCGGAAAAATGTAACTTAAAAAAATAAACAATAAAATTCTAATGTTAAAGATGCAATTTCTTGTTTTATTAGGAAACGTTTACAGATAAAGATCTGTTGATATCTGCGTTTGTGTATGAAAGAGACTCACCATTTATTATTTATTTTCTCTTTTCAATAGTCGACTACTGATTATTCTACATCTCTGATAAATAAGTTTAGACTAACCTTTTATATTGACTTATCTACTGTTTTTTTTAATAACACCAATTTTCCGAAAGCAAGTCTTAATCCATAATTGGCGGAGAAAGAGATGCTTTCATACCTTTACGAAGATTATTTGAGCGGAAGGGAATGTAAATTTCCTGAATAGAATTCGAACCTGGCCTTCCAATTTCCTATTCGGGACATCTATATTTTACACCACCGGCACATCTTCATGCGAAATTGCTACATTTCATTTCTGTGATTTTATTTGAGTTGCTTGTAGAGCCATGTAACCTAGCACCACCTGCCTTAACCGATTCTCCACCTGGATTCTCTGGCGGTGATATGAGTGGCTAGACACATGTCAGGATTTAAAATAAACTCGTTTAAAAAGCAGTTAAAATTTCTTTACAGGTAAACGACAATCAATTAAACCAGGGTAGCTTGGGCTCCATAGCTAGGTAGTGAGGTGATAAGTTGCCATCGCACGTGGGCCACCATAACTAAATATTCAGATCGTGAGGTGATAAGTTGCCATCACACGTGGGCCTCCATAACTAAATATTCAGATCGTGAGGTGATAAGTTGCCACCACTCGTGGGGCTATACAACTATATACACAGACAGTAAGGTGATAAGTTGCCATTGCTCGTCGGGCTCTATAACTAGATATACAGACAGTGAGGTGATGAGTTTACATCGGTTGTTGGGCTCCATATATGAAGAGACAGTGAGGCGAGAAGTTATCACTGCTCCTAAATTAATCGTCTAGACTGAAGTTTTTTTTAAACGTTTAACCCCAAATAAGATGATAACGCTAATAAAAATATCGGTCATTTAAGTTCCATACATGATATACAATTGGGTGATCATGTATTCAAGAAGACATGAACGACTGGGCTAAATATTTTCCTGCAATATTGCAAACACATTGTGCGGCAAACTGGTTGCTAACCATAGCTATAAAACTTAATTTTTCTTATTATTTAACCCATAGCTGGGAGGAAGGGACGGATTATTATTTTTCCGCCTGAATAAATGCAACGAATTCAATTCTAACTCGGCTCTTCAATTTCTCGTTCTCAGCCAATATTCCCTACACTACACATACATTCCCTACACATATAGAACAAAGTGGGTGTACAGGGAGTGAAGTTGAAAGAGAATCGGACGAATTAGAAGGTTGAGAATGTAAAAAAATCTGTTTAGGATAACAAGTAGACAGGGTTCAGAAAGATAAACGATGGGGATTGACGTTGCATTTAAGTCGTTAAAGATTGATGATGGCAGGGAACCAAATACACAGGTGAGATTTTCACAGGTGAGTTTTGCAAGAAAATAAACTGTTATTATAGTACTGGCAATAGCCACTACTTGATAGTTTAACATTAAAAGGTGAAACGTAATTTACTCTGTATTAGTACGTTTTATATTCATGAAGACGAGACACTAGGAAAAAAGCTTATCAGAATAGTTGCCATGAAAATGTTTGTAAAAAAAAAAAGACAGAAGAATCACGTTGGTGAGAAACTGACAACAGTCGAGGTGCCTGGTTAGGATGGATAAAATTGCAGACGTTTTTTTGGATTTTGTCTCAAATTTCTATAATCTTCGCAAATCTCACCTGTGAAAATCTTTATTTTGTACTTGTTTCCCTGCCATCCTCAATCTTTAAAAATTTCAATGGAACCTCAATGTCCATCTTTTATCTTTTTGAACCCCGTTTATTTGTTGTCCTAAACAGAATTTTGTTCATTCTCAGCCTTCTAATTTCGAGATATACGGTCGTAGTCCTAGACCATATATGGTAACAGTATTCAATTCACGCAAGTTTGTAAATGCGCAAGATCAATTCTGTCTGTCTATATTTCTGAGATGAGGTAGTATTTACAGTATTTACATTATTCCGACTGTAGTATTCATCTTTGATGCCATTTGCACGACGTTTCGGCCATTGTACGCTCCGGCCGTCTTCAGGTGCCAGGAATTTCGAACCGAACACTTTCTCACAACCACATGGATATATGATCTCCATTCTTTACGTAGAGCCTCTTCTGGTAGTCATGAGTTATTTGCCTCTGACCGTGTAAGTTACTTGTTCACCACTGATGCAGCCTGGTATTGAAAAAATGGACAAATTGATATAGACATACTGTGAGTTCAAGAAGTTTTTCCCGAATTTGGTTGCCATTACTTTCTGCAGTAGACTGATTGCTAACCTAGTCTATAGAAACCAATCTGTCTTGTTATTTAACCCAAAGCTAGATGGAAGAGACGGAGTAAAACGTTTTCCAAGGATATTTGCGTGTAAGTAAATGCAACGAATTCAACCGGAATTTGAACACGGCTCACCGATTTCTCGCTCCTATCCGATATTGACTGCACCACAACACAACACACATCGGTAGATACATTACACATTTATTTAATTCACACTAGTTTTTGTTTTGCACTTTAAGTGCATTTACCAATTCCCACCCGAATAAAATCAGTCACTGCAAAATTGTGGATTCCAAAATTTAACATTTTATTTTTATTTATTTTTGCGACAAGCCTGTTAATGGATTTGATAAAATCTTTTGCTAATTGATCCAACAAGACTCGTTTGTAAAGAGTGGAATTCGGCCAAACTTATCTTTCGAGGTTTCTGAATAAACAGAGTTCTACATCTAAAATTCTTCGGAAATTGCATTTCCTCTCAATATAAATTTCAACGCAAATACTGAAGCTGAAGCAAATTTACCGTAAATATAAAAAAATAAAAGATTATGCGATATATTTTCATTTTCTTTTTACAAAAGAATTTCACTTGATACTTTCTCTGATTCTCTTAAAGGTCATTTTAAATTTAGCAATCTTCAATTTAATTTCCGTTTTGTTTTTGATGCTTTCGTTCTTTATGTGTTTTTGTTTTTTATTTTTTCATTTTATTTTTATTTATTTTTTTATTTTTTTTGGAGGGGTACGTTTTGTGCAAATACACTTGGGAAAGGTAATTAATCCGTCACTTCCCTGCAGCTATGGGTTAAATAATAAGACACATTGGGTTCTATAGCCTTGGATGGCAACCAGTCTACCGCAGAAAGCAAAGGTAACCTACTGCGGGATAATCTTTTGCCCATTCTCTTTCGAGACCTGATCGCCCAAGCGTGTATCACGTATGGCGCTTAACTGACTGACGTTTTAATTCCCGTTGAATTACTTACATTTGCTTACGCGAAAATACCCTTGAGAAAGGTATTAATCATTCTCTTCCCTCCAGTTATGGGTTAAATAATAGGACATTGCGTTCTATAGCGTTGGCTGGCAACTAGTCTACGACAGAAAGCAATGCCAACCTACTGCGGGATAATCTTCTGTCGAGTCAGTTATGTCTGTTTTTCCTAAAGCGTGTGTCACGTATGGCACTTAACTAACTGACTGACGTTTTTGCTGAACCATTTTTAAATGCAAAATTTTGTTATAATTTATCATTCATCTTAAATTAAATGGTGACACAAAAGAACAAAATTAATCGAGATTCAATCTTTGGTTTTTCAGTGATGTTCACCAAGCCCTTCGTTCTCATTGCATGTCCCAGGAACTTCAGCTGTCTCTTCCTGATGCTCAGTATTAATTTCCATTTCATTCCTGAACATATATAAATCTACCATCCTCTCGTGCATTGAATACTGCTGCCACATCTGGTCGGGTGCCCTTGCTATTCTCCTCGTGTTTCTTGACAAAATACAACGGAGAGTCTGTAATGTGATCGATACCGACTAGGCAGACCGGCTGCAGTAAATCTCTCACCGGCGTGACGTGGCTTCCCTGTGCCTTTTCTATAAATACTTTCACGGCATCTGTTCCGATAAACTTAGATCACTAGTGCCCCCTAGTACGAATTTGCACGAGACACTAGATTAGCAACTAGTGTAATATAATAATCTGGCCCCAGCCGAAGAAGGCCGATGAAGCGTGGGCGTTTTCGGTCATTGAAAGCAGCGGATGTCATTTTGACCCTATTTCCGACAGCGGCGGAAATGCCTACGCAGGCAAACAGACAGGTGACACTGAGAATTACGTAGGCGTTGTGTAGGCGTCGCGTGATCGAGGCAAAAACCGGAAGAAACAATTTCCGCTTTTGGAAGATATATAAAGGCCTCGAAACAAGAAGACAGACGAGTCTCCAGAAGTCGACAGTAGAAGTGAAGACGAGTCTGGTCGGCAGTAGAGAAGCAGTTCACAGCTGCCCCCAATAGCATACATGCTATTGGGGGGTACGCATTCGTCATTCGTCAACGTCGACCCTTAGAAGCATTCGTCAACCCATTGGAAAAGCGCTCCCTCAACTCTCTGTCCACTAGGCGACACGGTCCAGCGTTCGTTAATAAAAACACAAGTCATATATTTTTATATACACCCGTGTTTGTCTGTTTCTTGCTATATAACAGACGTTTATTTGGTGCTGGTGACCTGCTGTTTTGAAGCGACAAGCAGAGTGATACAAAGTGGTTTACCGCGACAACAATTGAAAATTCAACAGACTTGAAATTTCCGGAATTAAAACTGCCACCAGAAACAAAAAAAGACGACCAAAATATAGTAAACAACCGGACGAGACCAACGAAAGGTAGGTGACACTTTGATTTAATAGTGTGTGTGTTCTCTGCTCGTGTTTATAGTAGGTCTGGTTGAAAAAAAAATGGGATAGCATATTGTTGCCGATCTGACCGTAGAAATGAGAAATATGGATTATTCGGTAGAACGGAGGTGGTGAAACAGACTACATGTAGGGAGTAGCCATTAGGTTTGGGGTTGATGAGGAAGAAGGTGTTAAAATGAGGAAGAAAGTGTTAAAATTGACAGTGGGGTGTTAAAGTTGAAATATTTGCCTGTCTGTAGGTGTTAGGGCATCTGAGTTGGTGGTTTTTTTTTTTTTTTAATGTTTTACCATATATGTGAAGTGAGAAAATAGTTAATGTTTCGTAGAATAAATATTTAATGAAATAATTTTGGGTTGTGTCTTAATTTTACTTGAAAAGCGGCATGAACTTTTCAGACAACCCGATAGAAATATTGACGAACAACTATTCTCAATGTGATTATGAAGGTCGGTTGTATGGTTGAAATAGTTGAGTTTTTTCTGATCAGTACTCGAGCCGAATTAAGAGAAAAAAACGAAACAATCGATGTTCTACGTACACAAACTTTCCTCAATTGGAGTATTAGCGGAAAATGACCCTCTCCATTTTCTCCATTTGGCCTTGTATTGCATGAACTAAATCAAGTTTGGTAAATATTAACAAATTATAAATATAACTGAATGCTACCACAATGGGAAAATCGGAGAAACGAAAGGGTTCTTTAATTTTATTCGTTCGTAAACGTCAATTTGTAATCTTTACACAGATAATTGTCAAAATTTAAAAATGTTTGTGTTTTGCGTGACATTTCTACAGCATAGAAATGACTTAAATGTTATCGAGAGTTTTAAAGTGTAATTTTAATTATGCAGTTAACAACAGCCAACAAAATCGCCAATTATAAATATATCTCAACATTGTTGCTTGAAAACAACTGCATTGTTTGGTTATTTCTTTGCGAATACACCGATTATATATATTCTTAAAACATTCACCCGCGTCTCAGTGTTTCGCGATATGAGTCAGATATTGAAAAGATATTTTGTATCAATGTGGTGGAATCGGATTATTGGGGAGATTTGGGAAAATTAAATTAAATTAAATGAAGTGGGTTGTGCAGTGTTAGTTTTTTTTTTTGGATTTCTTTTCGATGACTGTACACTACAAAAATGATTTACATTTCTATGTTTGTGAGAGATGCTTTTGTGCAGGTTCCCATCAATTTAACATCCTCTGTGGATTTTCATTTATGTGACTTGTGAAATATCTTTTGAAGATATATTAATTTCTGAAAACTAGTAAATATGGAGAGATTTAGTGAAGGGTATGAGGAACCCCCGAAGAAGTTGACGATAGGTCAACGGGCGTTCAAATGTCTCGGCGTTAAACAGAGAGATGTTAACAAATCAGATATGCTTGGGTTCGAATCCAGAGGATGTAGTTCAGGGAATGGAAAACATTGTACCAGCTGGGAGCCGCGAGTCACGGGTCCATTTTTTTTTAGACTAAATTAATATCCTCCACAAGTAAATTGCATGCGGATTAAAGTTGGAATCAGGGTAATTTTCTTAAATTTCTATTGAACATTTCTCGGTCAGACAATGAATGGTATGTACGGCAAATAATGACCATTTTTTCTGTGTTCAAACATAGTATGTTTGAAATTAAATTAAATTAAATGAGGTTACGTGGTAACAATAAACTCGGGCAGAAGCACACATGGTGTTGGTCAAAGGTCATTTACTCGATGTTAGTTTTGAAACTAGAGCGCGGTTACCGCTTAATAATCATGTGATTATGCATCGAAGAGTCTACGCTTATGGACAGACGCGAGAAGGAAAATGAACATTTTTAAGAACTTTGCCCAATTCTGTGAAAATGGATATTAAAAAAAAAAAAAAAAAAAAAAAAAGGAGGAAAAAAGAAAGAAAAAAAAAAGAACAATGAAACATCGAGCTGGTAGAACAATTTTAAAGATGGACACGAACATTGTCGGGTTGCCGATGTAGGCTCCCCTATATATTTTTTTTTGTTGTTTTTTTTGTTTCAGCATGCACATGTTTTTGTTGTTTTGGCATGCACATGTTTTTGTTGTTTTGGCATGCACATGTTTATACAATTGTAGGGCTTGTGTGGCATGGGGAGGAGAGTGAGGATGTTGCGCTTAAAATGTTCTTAGGCGAACATTTTGAAAAATGGGTGGGCGAGGAATGTAATATAATAATCTGGCCCCAGCCGAAGAAGGCCGATGAAGCGTGGGCGTTTTCGGTCATTGAAAGCAGCGGATGTCATTTTGACCCTATTTCCGACAGCGGCGGAAATGCCTACGCAGGCAAACAGACAGGTGACACTGAGAATTACGTAGGCGTCGTGTAGGCGTCGCGTGATCGAGGCAAAAACCGGAAGAAACAATTTCCGCTTTTGGAAGATATATAAAGGCCTCGAAACAAGAAGACAGACGAGTCTCCAGAAGTCGACAGTAGAAGAGAAGACGAGTCTGGTCGGCAGTAGAGAAGCAGTTCACAGCTGCCCCCAATAGCATACATGCTATTGGGGGGTACGCATTCGTCATTCGTCAACGTCGACCCTTAGAAGCATTCGTCAACCCATTGGAAAAGCGCTCCCTCAACTCTCTGTCCACTAGGCGACACGGTCCAGCGTTCGTTAATAAAAACACAAGTCATATATTTTTATATACACCCGTGTTTGTCTGTTTCTTGCTATATAACACTAGGTCCCACCCTTTTACAATGAAACCGATAAAATGTAACCGCAGTTTCTACTCCAACAGATTCTTTTCACGCACTTCCTCCCTGTGGAATTCACTTCCACATGATTGCTTCCCCGACAGCTACAATCTCCAGGAGTTTAAATGTAATGTCAACAGACACATCTTAACACACTAACTCGCATCCATTCTATTCAAACACTCTTCCCATCAACATCCTTACCCGTCTATCACCCTCCTTCTGACATTTCCTATATCTAACCACTCTTTCTAATCACCTTCCCTTATGTAGCCTCTTGCGCAATAGTGACTGCTGAATGCCTTGCTTGGGGTGAAATGATTAACAAAAATTTCCATGCTTTCTAAAACCTCATCATGTTCGACCCATGCTATTCGCAGAATCCTCATGTGAAACCACATTTTCAGTTGCTTTTTTCCTTCTCCTTCGATGATATTCTCCTTTATTCACTGCCATAGACTACCAGTCATAACTTTTAGGCAATCTCATTTTTTAAATATGATGTATTTCATAGTATGTTTAGTATTTATTTCCAAGTGGGTAAATCTAAATGAAAATAGAATGGTTCTTTTGTTAATACTGCACAACAACATGTACATCAAATGAACTGTTCTGCTGTCCAGTTTTTGTGTTCTCTTCCCCATGCTAGTCGCTTCTTCTTATTGGCTGGCAGAAGCAAAGGCTTCCCTCTGCCTTATAAAATTTTGCAAACTAATAATAACAAAAGAACCATTCTATTTTCATTTAGAATTATCCACTTGGTAATAAATTGTAAAAATAGTATGAAATACATAGTTTCAATCTACAGAGTGCGATAGGTAAATTGTCGCTATTTGCCTTGTAAAATTCTGCAAAGTAATACTAACAAAAGAACAATTCTATTTTCATTTAGAATTATCCACTTGGCAATAAATACTAAAAATAGTATGAAATACATAGTTTCGATCTACAGGTTGCGATGGGTAAATTGTCGCTATTTGCCTTGTAAAATTTTGCAAAGTAATAATAACAAAAGAACCATTCTATTTTCATTTAGAATTATCCACTTGGTAATAAATTGTAAAAATAGTATGAAATACATAGTTCGATCTACAGGTTGCGATGGGTAAATTGTCGCTATTTGCCTTGTAAAATTTTGCAAAGTAATAATAACAAAAGAACCATTCTATTTTCATTTAGAATTATCCACTTGGTAATAAATTGTAAAAATAGTATGAAATACATCATATATTTTAAAAAGCTTGTGTTAACTAATAATTATGGCCGGTAGTGTAAGTCTTTCGTTAAACCCTTCTTTTGAATGCAAAATATTGTTACAAATTATCGTCTCAATTAAATGGTGACACAAAGGTACAAGAAAAATAATCGAGATTCAATGTTTCAATTTTCGGTTATACTGTGCTGTTCAGTCTGTGGAATCATTCAAGTAGAATTTGCGCGTTAGTGAATAAAACGAATGCGACGAGAAATTGAACTTATCTCTTCTATTAACAATTCCGAGCCATTATCGATTACACAAATCATAAATCTAAGCTTAAAGCACTTGTAACCAAGCGGTTATTTATCTTGGTACTGATCAATCTCCACAAAGACTATAGAAATGAAACATAAATATGACCATAGGTAGAATTCATTTGAACTCATTAGTAAATAAAACAGCTTGAGATGATTTTCTGATTAATTTTACGTTTCATCTGTATAGTTTCCAAAATATTCTGTACTGTGAAAAACAATAACATAAAGAAATTGGCATGGTTTAATAAAGTTTACAAAGAGTATATATATATATATATATATATATATATATATAGGAAGAACTACTAAAAATGTTGTAAGTTAAAAATGTACTTTTTTGACAGTATTTATTTATTTTTATTATTATTATTATTATTATTATTATATATATATATATATATATATATATATATATATATATATATATATGATATTTCAGACCGGCCTCAGCCTTTTGATCAATAACAATTTGTTTCTGATGAAAGGCCGAGGCCGGTTTGAAATATCAAATATATATTTAATAATAGAAATAAATAAATACTCTCAAAAAATACATTTTTAACTTATAACTTTTTAGTAGTTTTTCCTATACATATTAAGACATTATACGTAGGTTATCATTATGCTATATATATATATATATATATATATATATATATATATATATAAGGTAATCTGTGTGTGACTGTAAGCCATGCACGCCTACATATTTAAGCTACGCCTTTCAAAATTTCTAGGGACACATATCTATAGGGAAGCCAGGTCGACACATACTTTCTTTAGTTTAAGTTCAGCAATTTTCCCTTTCGCACTTTTTGACCAATGAAGCCGATTGTTTACAATTGCTCCGTAAAACATCTAAGATTTAAAATGGTTGCTGAATTACGTCACAGAAATCAAATCACACGTGTCAAACGCGATTAGAATGCTTTTTTTATTAAAAAAATTGAGCTTTCATATTTAACTTTTATTTCGAGTTTTTAAAAATTAATTTTGTCAACAAAAAAATATAAATATTTTTCCCTGTAATTTCGAAACAAAAGCAATATTTTTAAAAAAGTGTTTTTTCGAAACAAAAGAATATGTAAAAAAAATAGTCAAAACATTTATAGTAATTACATTAATGCCACATCAAATAGTAATTCATGTGGCATTAATGTAAGTGTTTCCTCTAAAATTAAATGTCTACATTTTTAAATATTCTTCGAAAATTTATGAACTGAGAGTATAATAGTTTTTATATTTATAATTTCAGTAAAACAAAATAAATGATTTTTTTTATTTTTATGTTAAAGTCAACCAAAAATATAAATATTTCCCCCCGTAATTTTGAAACAAAAGCAAACGCTATGTTGTTTACAATGTTACACAAAGCATGAAGCCACGTTTACTCAAAACAAAAGAAAATAGATTTTTTCTCCTATTTCTAAAATGTTATGAGTTGCACGGGCAACACGGACTATGATGCTAGTATATATATATATATACAATATTTGTGTATGTGAGTATACGAACGCAAGATTCGTATGTAGACATGAATAAATGTAAGTCTATAGGTATGTATAAACATAAACACAGTAACATTTTTATGTACATATGTGGATGTGTGTATATGGATGTTAGTTAGTGTACATGGCTGTGTTAATTTGTGGGTTTACACATACATACGCATCCATGGCATTAGAAGTAGGCGGTTAATGACTTGGTGGTCAATATCTTCGCGACTGGTATGAATACCCCCAACTGGGATGACGCCAATTCCTCTGTCCTGACTCTATTTTCCGTTTTCTTTTTTCTTATATTTCTCTCTTCAGTTAAAGGAAATGCTTATTCCGGCAAAATATTCCAAATGGAACGAATATTGTGTGGTCTGATAAAACGAGCTATTTTTGCTTATTGAAAAGAATTATAATTTTTAACCAATTTAAAAGACATGTTGAGTTTTCCTTTATATATATATATATATATATATATATATATATATATATATATATGATAAAACTTTTATTATAAGCTTATAATAAAACGATAGGTTACTGCAACGCAAGAGCTGGTGTGTTTCGGTACTTATTAACACCTCGTCAGGCCGTTAAATATTTATTATGTTAGGATTTATTATTTATAGAAGCTTAAAAACAACACAATTTTTATCTTATGCAGACAATTAATGAGAAGGATGTTTTCCGGGGCGAAGGGTGGGGTCAAACAAACTATAGAAAGTCTGGTAGTGATGGATATGAGAAATGTGACTGTAGGGATAAAGAGGGGTAGAGATATTTGGATAACCTGCTCGTTCTCGTCCATCTATCATAATAGCTCCATCGAGGTCATAAAATTTCTGTCTAATAGATCTAAAAAATGGAGAGAAATGATAAGAGAGATATATACCTTCATTAACATTAAAATCAAATGATGCGGAGACGAACCAAAATTCGTTAGCTTAACGAAAGTGGCTTGCATGGAACTGACGGAAATAGTCTCAGGAAGTTTCAAATGAAAGTCTGAATGAGATCTACTCAACAAACAGACAATAATGACGTGTGAAACCAAAGCGAAAATACAATTTTAAATTTATTTATAAATAGAACTTGTCTGTGTGTGTGTGTATATGTGTGTGTGTGTGTGTGTGCGCCTGTGTCTGTGTGTCTGTTAACTATAGACTCAGAAACGGCTGAACCAATTTTCTTGAAAATTTACAAAGTTGTACTATACGAATCTGCGGGTGTTCTTAGCTAGGTTTTGTGTCGAGGTACCCCCGAAAAATATCGAAAATCGATCATCGAAAAACTCGGGTAATAGAAGGAGTGGTCTGATTTTAATCGAATTTCATACACTCATAGACAAAAACATAAGAAATGATATTCAGAAGTTTCAAAGTTGCAGTTCTTACAATAGTGCAGAAAATTGATAATATATATATATATATATATAAAAGGTAAGATGTTTGTGTGTGCGTCTGTTTATCTGCTTGTATGTTTGTATTTTCTCAGCCCTTTTTTTTTTAGTTTTTGCTTTGGGTTTTGCTCTAAGTAGGTATAATTATAGTTCTTAGTCTCAGCCATGATGTCATTTACTCAGAGGAGTTATTTAGCCTTCCGAATTCAGTTTACAACGAAAAAAACTTATTTGATATCGATACCAGGAAATGAAAATTTGACTTACATCCATTCATTTTGCTTTCAGTCTACAGTTTTACTTTAACTGGAAACAACTGTTGCTTTTTAGTCTTTCGTGCCAACGTCCAAAGTGTCTGATCTCCAGGACCATGGATTAGTTTTAAAGCTTTCATTACACCCGAGCAACGCCGGGATATACTGCTAGTTAATAATATTTTCGGAGGTTTCAGACCGGAATATACTGGAACCTTTACGCAAAAATTAAAAATTTTCATTTTCTGAATGCATGTTTTTACATGTTGAATGATTGAATGAGGGAGTGAATGGCTTCGCTTTTATGGCTTAAATATTTTGTGGGTTATTTAAAAGCCCGAATCATAAAATTTTGGATTGTAATTATCTCTTTTGACTTAATAATGATATTCCGATAGAACACCTACTATTTAACACAGGATTGGGAAGGAAGGGCTAAATTAATACATTTCCAAAGAGTATTTAAATTTGAAGATGAAATCTCTAGGTTTCATATTGAGGAAAGTAAGCTTAGAAAATTTGACAATTTCGGAGCATATTAAAAACGTTTACCATTACCCAAATTTCACATTCCTCGAATATATATATATATATTCGAGGAATTGAAGTCTGAGTAATGGTAAACGTCTTCAATATTAAATATTAAAGCCGTTTACCATTAGCCAAAATTCACATCCTCGAATATATATTCATCCTCAAATATATATATATATTTATTTATATATATATATATATATATATATATATATATATATATATATATATATATATATATATATATATATATATACACACACACATATATATATATATGACTGGCGTGTGTATACACTGCTTATATACAACACGTTAAAATTTCCATTCTGTGATTCCATGCGTCGATGGCTTAGGGAGTAGCGACTCCGACTGACACCAAATCGGTCGAGTTTCGATCCCGGCCAGAAGCAAGTGGATGCGTCTAGCCCCACTGATGAGCTGTGATACAACTAAACAGGCTTGTATGTGGATGACTAATATATTATGCTCTCATTACGATTGAGCTCTCTGGAGAAGAAAATTTTAAAAACAGTTTCCATTTCTGCGTGACTCTTCAGAAATGAATTGAGTTCTTTCGGTGAGTGGCGTGTGTATATACTACTTTTATACAACACGTAAAAATTTCCCTTCTCTGATTCCATGCGTCGATGATTTAGAGAGTAGCAACTCCGACTGACACCAAATCGGTCGAGTTTCGATCCCCGGCCAGAAGCAAGTGGATGCGTCTAGCCACGCTAATGAGCTGTGAAACAGGCTTGTATATGGATGGCTAATATATATATATACATATATATACTCAAGGATGTGAAGTTTGGGTAATGGTAAACTGCTTCAATATGCTCTGAAAGTTTCAATATATATATATATATATATATATATATATTGAAACTTTCAGAGCATATTGAAGCAGTTATATATGTATATATATATTAGCGGCATCAATATAAAAATTACATTAAATCCGATTAAGTCATACGGAACAAATCGATTCAAACGAATTTTGTTCTCATTTTGTCATATATTTTCATGTCCTGAAAACATGTACAAAAACGGAAATATATTTTCTAATTGACTATATATATATATATATATATATATATATATATATATATAAATAAGCTGCTTTCATTAGTTCTGTATAATATAAAAAATCCTCAAGCTCGTTTACGTTCAACGTACCGAGCTTTTGCCAGGTTCCACCGGATACATAACAGTCAGTTACTATACATGATAAACTCTTGAGTAATTTTTTATGTGACATGTCTTTTCAGGGCGTAAGCGATCATGGCCACTGAGCATTAGGAAGAAACAACTGAAGTTCCTGGGTCATGCAATGAGGAAGGATGGCTTGGAGAACCTGATACTAACAGGCCAGATAGAGTGGAAAGCTGCGGATAACATATTTGAAGAGCTTGAGCTGATAACTTATTTGAAGAGCTTGAGCAGGTAGAAGACAGAACGAGTTTGCGTTGTGTAACATAAGAAAGCTTGCTAAGAGCCACCAGGGATAGGAAGACGTGGAAGGCCATGATTGCCTACGTCCTGAAAGGACAAAGCACATAAACGAAGAAAAAGCTTTTATTTTGCACTGCAAATTTCTTAATTCCAAACTTAGACATATATTTTTTTTATTTTCTTTTGAGACAAGTCTGTTAATGTGGTTGATAAAATCTTTTGCTAATTGATCCAACAAGTCTCGTTTGTAAAGCGTGGAATTCGGACAGTCTTATCTTTCGAGGTTAGTGCATAAACAAACCGCCATTTAAAAGTATGTAAGGAAGTTACATTTCCTCTCCCCATAAAATTCAACACAAATACTGCAGTTTTGGGAAATTTACCGTAAATATAATAAAAAATTATTATGTTATATATTTTCTTTTTTCTTTTCAAAAGAATTTCACTTCATACATTCTCTCGTACACTTAAAGTTAAATTTTAATTTAACAATCCTCAATCTAATTTCTGTTTTATATTGTTGTTTTTCTCCTTGTTTTATTTAAATTTTTTTTTGTATATGCACTTCTTCTTCTTCTTCTTCTTCTTCTTCTTCTTCTATGTGTCCTGTTCTTTCAGGACGTAGGCGATCATGGCTTTTCACGTCACCCTATCACTGGAGGCTCTTAGCACGCTTTCTCCTGCTACACGCACATTTCAGTTGCTTGAAGTTTTTCCTTCATCTTCGATGATATTGTCCAGCATTCACTGCCATATTGAAGAAATGACATCACATCGGATTCCAGTACTCTCTTCTTTGTTTCTAGCAAAATTGTCCTGTTTCTTAATACTTTACTCAACTTCTGGAATGCTTCCTTTGCCATGCCAATTCGCCTTCGGATCTCCGTGTCGCACTTTCCGTCTTCTGTTAGAACATTTCCCCCATATTAAAATTTTTTTCTTTATTTCTTTAAGAAAAAAAAATTCCCGTTTTTGTCATTTGTTCACTATTTTAAATGAAAAAAATCCTGTAACAATTTCACGATGATGCGCGATAACCTTTGAGACTTGCTAAATTCTAATTATGTAATATAATATTTATTTCATCACTGACAGAGAAAATGTCTGTGTCACATCAGAAAGTCTCTCTATCGCTTTACTCTTAAAATCAAATTTTTCCTTTATATCAGGAACTGACTTTCTGAGACAAACCATACGAAAATCTTTACTTCCTCTTAATTGTCTGGACATAGCAAAAAATCTGTTGTTTCTAAGATTCTATATATAATGATTCATAACATAAAAATATTTCACTGCCTAACGGTGCACATTCTGTCCTGATGACCCTAGTTTAAATATAAATTCGAGAGTAACACAATTAATTAAATGAAATCGTATGCCGTAGAGAAGCTCGGTGGAAATGTTATTGGCATGAGGAGCATTACACATTCAGGTGAGTTTCAGGTGAGTTTCAATTACTTTTCAGTAATTTACTTCTTTAGTACTGAAACACAACGGCTCTTGTGTTGCATAAACTATGTTTTTATTACAAATTTATAAACAAAATATCATTTACAATGCTCTAATTATCGATCACTCTTAATAAAGTAAACAACGACAAACAGTGGATTCAAACCTACATATATATATATATATATATATATATATATATATATATACATATACATATATATATGCATGTGTGTGTGTGCGTATATATATATATATATATATATATAGCTGATAATTATATATATTATCCAATGTCGGGTGGTACGACTCGGACTTTCATGCATTACATAATTATCAGGTGCATGTTTCAAACTCACTGTTTAAATATGAATTTAAATTCATGTGATGTTCGTGTTAGAATATTATTTTTAATGCATCAAAAGCATAATATGTATAGACAAAAATTAAATGAAGATGAAAAAATTTAAATTTAAAAAACTAAAATCCCTGGAGATGAATTTCAGCGGGGCTTAATTCCTAATTATTAATAAAAAAAAATAATATTTGCGATCAAAATAACCAAATAAAGAAGCAAGCAAAGAAGGAAAAGGGGGTGAAAAAGAAAGAAACCAACGCAAAGGTAGATGTAACTTATGTCTCATAGATAAACTTACCATTTAAATAATATAAATAACCCTAATCTACTTAATAAAACAAGTGAAATAATGACCACGTAATACCATGGAAAAATATTTACTTCAGTATTTAGACCTAGATTAATTTCTCAACTATACTCTATTATACTGACGAAATTTTAATTTCCTGGTTTAGCATAAAGTCTGATAAGTTTTAAAAAAATAAAACTGGCATCTCATTATTACCTATCTGAACATCTGGGCGGGATCGAAACTCGGTGTTAGTCGGAGTCTCTACTTGCTAAGCCATCGACGCATGGCATCAGAAAAAGGAAATTTTAACGTGTTGTATATCAGCAGTGTTTACACACGCCAGTTCCCGAGAGAACTCAATTCATTTCTAAAGAGTCACGCATATACCTGAATATACTTTTTTAAAAATATTCTTTTCCAGAGAGCTCAATCGTAATGAGAGCAAAATATATGCATATATATATATATATAGATAGATAGAGAGATAGATAGATATGAATCCGACAATATAAATTGAATAAGTAAAGAACATGTAGGAAAATAGTGTCTTTAATCTAACATGTTTCACTTTAAAAAACTTCTTCAGAGATTCATTAAAAACAAGTTAGTCTTTAATAAATGGTTAATAAATCTTTAATAAATCTCTGTAAAAGCTTGTTAAAGGGAAATATGTTAGATTAAAGACACTATTTTCCTACTTGTTCTTTACTTATTCTATTCATATATATACTTGTATATAAGTGTATATATATATATATATATATATATATATATAGTGTGTGTGTGTGTGTACATAAACTTCGTGTGAACTTTCAAAACTCTCTAACTTTATTTGTATTTGCGATAGAAATAATTTGTAAAATTCATTAGAAAGAGCGAAATCTATGTTTTTACGGTTTTATTGAAATTTTATTCAAATTTCCACATGTCCTCCATCATTTGCAATAGAAAGGGTAATACGATTTTCATATTATTTTTAACTTATCTAAACATTGTTGCAAATTCTGTGGTAAAGAATAATTCATTAACTATACTTAAAACTAACTACATTAAAATTTATAACACTTTTTTACAGATTTTTTCTATCACAAATACAAATAAAGTTATAAATTTTTTAAGTGTACACAGACTTTATGGACACCCTGTATATATGTACAAAAAATGCCCAACGGTTATTATTATTATTATTATAAAGAGGATTTTAACGGAAATTACTCTGAGTTAGCTCTCCTCTTTGGTATTCCGACCGTATGAATTATTATCTACTACAACCTTGGCGACAAGAGCTCGTTTTACTGTTAAAACAGCTAAAGTAAATGCTATTATAATATTTCAAAATCTCGCTTGTGGTGTCCACTTCCGGTTTCCTTGGCTCTGATAATTGCAATTTTCAAAGATTTAAATACAAAATCTCTGTTCCTGAAACATGTGCTTTTATGGTCCTTTCTTCTCGCGACGATTTTCCCATTTTCTCACCTCATCAGTAACCTCTTGCTTATTAGAGGCATTCTCGTATTGTTTGGGGTGAAATGAATACAAATAACCAAAAACAGGAACGATAATTTAAAGCCTTCGATCTATACTGTGTCTAACGGTTATTCCTCAGAAAAAAACGTTGGTTTAATCGTCGTTGGTCTTGCGGCCATTGGCCAAGATAGACCTTACTCCACCCCTCCAGTATTCCCTGTGCATTTGGAACCCTGGTGCAGTTTTCAGCAAAATTCAAAATCTTGTCAAACAGCTGAATACTTGATACTTCGCCAGGGCTAACAAGGGTATTTTTATTGCGACACCAACACTAGATGGATTGCCTACAGGGCCATCCTGTTATTTAACCCATAACTGGAAGGAAGTGACGGATTAATACCTTCCCCAAAGTTACCAGTGCTGAAGTGAATGCAGGCTACTCAACTGGAATTCGAACTCTGCTCACCGATTTCTCTTTCCAAGCCGATATTCACTGCACCACAACGCACATCTGTCACTGATCGCTTACAACGCCTGATATTCCCAAGTGGTCACCCATATAAGTACTTAACTTCGGTGATCGAGCGAGAACCGGTGTATTCAACGTGATATGCCGTAAGTTTAATCATACATCTCTGTGCAAGTCAGGAAATAGTATGAATATTATTCATAAAATGAATAATGTATTAGCTAGAAAGAACTAAGTCCACATGCAAGCAAAAAAATATAACAGGATTATTTTTTTTTTTTATCCTCTGGATGCAAAATTTTTCAAGAATCCGATGACGCTATAAATTATCAACTCTGTCAAAATTCATTAATTCAATTAGATTATTCTTGCTTTTATTTGCATAGATTTAGGAAATGTAAAATTAAATTTTCTCAGATGGGGCTAACTTTTTAAAATGATACGTGCGAGAAATATTAAATCGAGTCATAAGTGGTTTCCGTTTGGAGAAACCAATTTTAATACCGAATCTTTCACTCAAGCTCACAATCATACAATTAAGAATAATTTCATGGTGCACTAACATGTGAAATAGAATCAACACAAATTGCAGTGGATTGATAAAAGATAATACTTCTTAACTGACCACAAAATCTGAGCTTCATAAAAGAAAATAGCGTTATGAATATCCTAGGTATTATTCGTTTAGAGTTCTTAATACGCAAGGCAAGCTTTAATTTCCGTTTATATGTCTAGCAGTGACAAGGTGCCCATACAGATTTAGTCAAAAAGCGTCCGAGCTTTTCAATAAGAAAACCGTTTTCTACTTTGTAACAGCGCAGTGGTAAAATAAGTTTTGGAACTGGGCTGATCGAATCTATAGCTACAATATAAGTACATCTACTACCTGGAAGGCTGAATCATTGTGTCGAGTCAAAAGGTTTTTTTTTTGTCAGAATCCATTTTGCACACTTACCAATATACCATTCATCCGTTCACCTCGAAGTTCTCGACAAAAATAGAAATGGGGAATCCGGAATGTCATATTCCTGATTAGGCAGCCCACCTTCAGTTTCTTTCTCAGCCGCGTGATGTGGATTCCCTCTGTCTTTTCTCCAATAATTTTCATAACTACTGCTCTGACGAACTTTTTCCCGGGTACCTCGGCCACCTGTATTTACGCGTGCTACTAGATTAGCATCTAGGTTCTACTCTTTTAGTATTGAAATAGTTAAACAACAATTTTCTCTTCTACTCGAAAATTTATTTTCTCACATTCCCCGTTTGTGGAACTTTCTTCTATTTTCTTGCTTCCCTCATAGTTAAAATTTTCAAATGTTTAAATGCAATGTTAATTTTTACGTTTTTCTCTTTGGTTGGCATTTTTCTCTTTATCTTTCTTCGACATCGCCTGTAACGTGCTATATTTCTTACTGTAAGTAATTCCTCTTCTGTGGCGGCCATGCATTGCTTGGGGTGAAACGATTATAAATTTTTTTTTATAAAAACTGTTATGCTCTAACCGCTATATTCACTTGATCTTCCACCAACCGATTATTGCAAAATGCTTAAATGTAGAATACAATTTGCAGATCAGCGGCGATTTACGGCTTAAGCGATTTACAATTGTTCAACATTTGAGTTCTGAAAAGAAGAAAATCATAACAACACATGAAAAATTGTATAAAAACTTAACGATAACTTTTCTGTCATATTCAATGAAACCTGCATATCAAAACTTATTTATAAATGGAACTTTGTCTTTGTGTGTCTGTGTCTGTTACCTATATACTCCGAAACGGCTGAACCGATTTTCTGGAATGTTTACACAGTTGAATTATAAGCGTCTTCGAGGGTTCTTGGCTAGGTTTTGTGTCGAAGTACCCCTGATAAATATCGAAAATCGATAATCGAAAAAATTGGGTTATCGAAGGAGTGGTCCTATTTTAATCAAATTTGATACACTCATAGACAAAGACATAAGAAACGATATTCAGAAGTTTCAAGGTTGCAGTTCTAACAATAATAGAGAACATTTGATATCGATTACAGGAAATCAAAATTTGACTGATATCCATTCAATTTTCTTTCAGTCTACGGTTTCACTTTAACTGGAAGCAACTATTGCTTTTTAGTCTTTCGTGCCAACCTCCAGGACCATGAATTAGTTTTAAAGCTTTCATTACCGGCTATAATGACAGAATATATATATATATATATATATATATATATATATATATATATATGAGATAAAATACAGTTTTAATGCATGCTATATTTATGGCTACAATTGGGCAATAGCAGGGATAGATCATATATAAATACAGAAGTAGACATTGAAGTCAGCACCCAACGACGACATTCTGTTTCATGCTAAACGGAATCGTATTTATAAATGGAACTTTGTCTTTGTGTGTCTGTGTCTGTTACCTATATACTCCGAAACGGCTGAACCGATTTTCTGGAATGTTTACACAGTTGAACTATAAGCGTCTTCGAGGGTTCTTGGCTAGGTTTTGTGTCGAAGTACTCCTGATAAATATCGAAAATCGATAATCGAAAAAATTGGGTTATCGAAGGAGTGGTCCTATTTTAATCAAATTTGATACACTCATAGACAAAGACATAAGAAACGATATTCAGAAGTTTCAAGGTTGCAGTTCTAACAATAATAGAGAACATTTGATATCGATTACAGGAAATCAAAATTTGACTGATATCCATTCAATTTTCTTTCAGTCTACGGTTTCACTTTAACTGGAAGCAACTATTGCTTTTTAGTCTTTCGTGCCAACCTCCAAAGAGTTTGAGCTCCAGGACCATGAATTAGTTTTAAAGCTTTCATTACCGGCTATAATGACAGAATATATATATATATATATATATATATGAGATAATATATATATTATCTATATATATATATATATATATATATGAGATAATATATATATATATGAGAATCGTCGCGCCAACGAGTACGTTAATCCTGAAACAGTCAGCTGTAGGTTTTAACTTCAAAATTTACTTTATATATATACTAGCAGCATAGCCCGCCTTTGCTAGGGTGTAATGATAATTTTAAATCTAATCCATCGTTCTGAAGCCCAAACTTTTAGGACGTTGGTACGAAAGACGAAAAAGAAATTGTTATTTCCAGTCAAAGCGAAACCGGAGATTGAAAAAAAATTGAATGGTTGTAAGTCAAATTTTGATTTCCAGTATCGATGTCAAATAGGTTTTCCGTCGCAAACTTAATTTTGAAAGCTAAATAAGACCTATGAGTAAATTGTATAATGGTTGAGACTAAGAACAACAGTTATACCTACTTTGAGCAAAACCCGAAGCAAAAAAAATAAAATAAAATAAAAGGCTGAAAACCTGATTTTGATCAGACCCGATAAGATATCGGGGTATCGATTTCCAATATCTGAGTCATCTCATCCAAGGATAAACTAACTTAAGTCCATGAAAACTAATAGTACCCATTAGGAATAAAATTGTAGAAAATCAGCCATATTGAAAGCTGAATATCGGTTTTTGATCAGATTCCATATAATATCCGGAGTATCGATATTCATTATCGTGGAAAATGAGTCGTTTGAAAAGGTCTACTAATGTTTGAGACTAAAAACCATAATTTTACCAAGTTCTGCGCAAGAACCACCATAAAAAGGTTAAAATTTTGATCTTGATCAGACTTGATCAAATATTGGTTTATCGATTTGCAATATCGGAGGAAGATAAAAAAAATAAGTAACCCATGACCTGATCAGAAGCCTAAAGAATACTTGTATGAAGTTTGGTGAGCATAGGATAAAAATTGTAGATTTGTATAAAGGACATACAGACAGACAGATTAATAGACACACACAAACACAAACATCTTGCCTTTATATATATATATATATATATATATATATATATATATATATATATATATATCTTCTACCGAGCGCCCATAGCCCAGAAGTAGAAGCGCCGACTGACGCCAATTCGGTCGGGTTTTGATCCTGGGTTAAAAGCACTCGGAGTCTAACCGTACTGATGAGCTGTGATACAGCGAAACAGATCTGTCTGGAGATGGCTATATATATATATATATATATATATATGTGTGTGTGTGTGTGTGTGTGTGTGTGTGTGTGTGCATGTGCTTGTGTGTGTGTGTGTGTGCGTGTGTGTGGATATCAAGTACGTAAATGGTGAGGATAATTCACCAAGATCAACTTAATATAAAAATCTTATATCTGAAAAAGATAATTGATGTTAATCGTTGAAGATCAACTGATTGTAATATATATATATATATATATATATATATATATATATATATATATATATATATATCTGTCAGTTAATTGTTTTATGTGATACACGCTTGGGCGATCATGTCTCGAAAGAAACATGACTGACGAGACAAAAGATTATCCCTCAGTAAGTTGCCATTACTTTTCTGTGTTAGGTTATAGAACCCAATCTCTTCAATAATTTAAGCCATAACTGAATGGAAGAGGCACATGAATTCCTTTCTTAAGGATATTTGCGCGCAAGTAAATGCAAAAAATTCAACTGGAATTCGAACTCGAATCCCCGATTTCTCGTTCCGAGGCGATATACACTGCACCACAATGCGAACCCATACATATACAGAATTAATACATTTTCTTTTTTTATATTTTTGTTTGTGTGTGTGTGTGTGTGTGTGTGTGTGTGTGTGTGTGTGTGTGTGTGTGTGTGTGTGTGTGTGTGTGTGTGTGTGTGTGACGCTTAAAGGAATTAGGAACTAAAATAGATGAAAAGGAAAGTTGTCATGAAATGTAGTTCAGTTATAGTAGTGAATACTAGACAACTACCTTATATATGAGACGGTGCGCTACAGACAGATGACAAGAATGATTAGAATACCATAGGATATCATGTGACAGCCAAGAAGTTTTAAGGTAAATGTTAGTGAAAAGGACGTACTCATTCGGTGAGAAAAAGAGAGCTGTAATTTATGGGCATAGCGGACAATAGTAAAAATCAAATAATCTTCAAATGTATTAAAGAGCTGTGATAAAAAATCGTAAGTATTCAGACGTTATAGTTTCAAGATACTGAAATAATTTGAGTTTGAGTTTTATTTAACGGCATATCAACATCTGTGGGCTATTTAATGCCAAAAAGGTGGAGTTTTTATGTATTTTTTAATGTTCGTTTAAAGTGAGAAGTTTGATTCAGTCAGATTTTAATGAAAATTTTTATCGTTATTCTTTTTATTTTAGAAAGCTGAAAATGTCTTTTTGTCTTATATTAAAAATGGTTTGCTGAGAATAATTTTTTTCTTCAAAAATGTATCATAATAATAATTTTTCCTTCAAAAATGTATATTTTTCTATAAAAGTCTGTTTTTATGGATATATTTTCATAAAAGTGTATTTTTATACTTCCATACTGTTTTGACCCCAGTTTGGGAGTTAACTATTTGCCCATAGTTGGGACCCTAACAAGTGCTACCAATCCGAGTCAGGGTGAACCTGAGAACAACAGCAATTAGGAGGTGGTTCCATGCACCTCACAACCTCCCAATCAGAGGCCTTGCTACCGGATGCAGTTTACCGTTATGCCCAGGACCAAAGATACTGGAAGAGTGTCAAGCCGTAATCGCTCACATTCTGAAGGTACACCGCAGAAGAAATGGAAATTATTCCTTACCCGAATTTGTAGCAAGTTCGGTGTCGAGATTTCACCCCAATTCCGCAAGACCGACTGCAGGCTGTAAACGTGCTCCATGCACTCCATCGGTAATCCAAATTGTAACTCTAAAACAGAAAAACAAGTAATGTCTTTTTAAAGTTTAACCCAAGAATACACGTGAGCAGCTGAATTATTCGACAAAATATATGTTCAGAATCCAAAAGCAAAAATTAAAATCTTATTGTCGTTTCTCTTCAGGGCGTAGTCAGCCAGGACTTTCGACAAATTGCAATTTTTATCTTTGTCTATGAACTGCCAATACTTAGCAATTAATTCGGTCCATTCTCTAAAGATTTCCTTCTCAAAGAAAAGTTTCTTCCAATATCTGAAGAGACCAGGTTACCACACTTTTTACCATATCAGTCAGTTAAGTGCCATAAGTCATACACACTTTGGGCGATCATGTATCTTTCGAGACATAACTGACTGGGCAGAAGATTATCTCGCAGTAGGTTACCATTGCTTTCTGCGGTAGACTGGTTGCCAGCCAAACCTATAAAACCCAATTTGTCTTATGATTTAGTCCATAACTGGAGGGAAGAGACAGATTAGTACTTTTTCCAAGGGTATTTGTGCGTAAGGGAATGCAAGAAATTCAACTGGAATTAGAAATCTGCACCCAGATTTGTCGATATCCACTACGGTAGAACGGTTGCCAGCCAAGGCTATAGAACCCAATCTGCCCTATTATTTAACTTATAACTGGAAGGAAGAGAAGGATTAATACCTTTTCCACGGATATTTATGCGTTCGTGAATGTAGGTCATAGGGGGTTTCAGGAAGTGGGTAAGAGAAGGATGAAAATACTGATGAGAGCGGAGTAGACGGAGAAAGAAGCACGAGAGAGAGGATGCAGGTTAGCGAGAAAGGAGATGACTGTTGACTTTACATTTAAATTCTTGGAGATTGTAGCTTTCAGGCAAGCAAGTAAAGGGAAGGGAATTCCACGGACAGGAATTGCGAGAAAAGGAGCTACTAGAGTAGAGTTTATTGGTTTCACAGTAAAAATGTGGGACCTAGTTGCTAATCTTGTAGCCCCAGTAAGTTCATATATAGGGAGCACCAGATATCTTTAGAGCAGGAATCGTAAAAGTACTTGTAGAAGAAACCAAAGTAAACCACATTGCACCGTTGAGAAAGTGATTGCATCTGAGCTGCTAAGTTGGGATCGATCATGTTACAGATTCTCAGCTGGATTTCGTCAAGGACACCTACGTTGATAGCAGACACCAGCCTAGATATGGCAACAGTATTCAATGCACGGGTGGATGGAAGATTTATGTCTTAAGTCCTATTTTTTTTCTGATCTTCATCGATGACATTCCTGGTGTAATCAGTTCCCAAATAGGCATTATGCATATGACACGACCGTTTACACCCGTCTCAATATCCGAGTCCCTTAAGGTTCTATCCTAGGTCCTACGCTGTTTCTGATCTTCATGAATTATCTTCCTGGTGACATCAGTTTCTAAATAGACATCTGTGCAGATGACATCACCATTTACTACCATCTCAACAGCTGAGGCGCTCAAAACTTTTCCTTGTTCCTAGCATCGTTCTGACCTTCGTCAATTATCATACTGATCTCATCCGTTGCTAGTCATCTATGCGGATGACATCACCATTTACTACCGTCTCGACAGCTGAGTCTCTGAAAGCTTTTCACTTGTTCCTAGCATGGTTCAGATCATAATGGTCTCATCCGTTTATAAATAGTCAACTATGCAGATGACACCATCATATCCTACCGTCTCAAGAGCTGAGTCCTTCAAAGCTTTTTCTTGTTGCTAGCATGGTTCTAATCTTCGTCAATTCTCATACTGATCTCATCCGTTCCTAAATAGACATCTATGCAGATGACACCACCATTTACTACCGTCTCAACAGAAGAGTCTCTCAAAGCTCTTTCCTTGTTCCTAGCATGGTTCAGATCTTCGTCAATTATCATACTGATCTTGTCCTTTCTTAAATCGTCATCTATGCAGATGACACCACCATTTACTACCGTCTCAACAGCTCATTCTCTCAAAGCTTTTTCCTTGTTCCTAGCATGATTCAGATCTTCGTCAGTTATCATACTGATCTTATCCTCTCTTAAATAATCATCTATGCAAATGACAACACCATTTACTACCGTCTCAACAGTTGAGTCTCTCAAAGCTTTTTCCTTGTTCCTAGCATGGTTCTGATCTATGTAGATACTACCATCATTTACTACCGTCTCAACAGCTGAATCCTGCAAAGCCTTTTCTTTCTTCCTAGCATGGTTCTGATTTTCGTCAATTCTCATAATGATCTCATCCGTTCCTAAATAGACATCTATGCAGATGACATCACCATTTACTGCCGTCTCAACAGTTGAGTCTCTCAAAGCTTTTTCCTTGTTCCTAGCATGGTTCTGATTGTCGTCAATTCTCATACTGATCTCATCCGTTCCTAAATAGACATCTATGCAGATGATACCACCATTTACTACCGTCTCAACAGCTGAGTCCTGCAAAGCCTTTTCTTTGTTCCTAGCATGGTTCAGATCTTCATCAATTATCATACTGATCTTATCAGTTTTTAAATAGTCATCTATGCAGACGACATCACCATTTACTACAGTCTCAACAGCTGAGTCTTTCAAAGCTTTTTCCTCGTTCTTAGAATGTTTCTGATCTTTGTCATTTATCTTCCTGGTGTCATCAGTTCCTAAATAGGCATCTGTGCAGATGAAACCAACATTTACTCCTGTCTCAAAAAGAAATCTACTAAGGGTAACGAAGTAAACCTTACTGCTGCTATTCAAAATGGCCTACAATCAGTGATAGTCTGGTGTAAGAAATGGCTTGTAAATATTAATGCCTTCAGAACGAGGCTGCTCTCCTTTAACCACCATAGAGAAACTTTCTTTCTTACCATCAGAATGGATGACGAAAGTCTTCTACAGAGCCACAAACCTCGCTTTCTTAGCTTTAATCTCAAATGATTTCAAATCAAACAACTACATCCAATTTATAGCAGCATCTACTGCCAAGAAGTTTAAGCCACTGTGTCTGTCCACAAAGTTTTTCTCTTAGAATCAATTTTTCATATATTAAACATCTACCATTCGATAGTGATTTGAATATTATTTTCATATCTGGTTGGATGATCCTGCGGTTCATCTCGAGATTCTCGCCAAAATCCAAAAGAGGAGATGCAATGTAATCGATCCTGATTTAGCAGCTTGTCTTCAGTCACTTTCTGACCAACGTGATGTGACTTCCCTCTGCCTTTTCTATTTGTATTTACATGGCAAATGCTCTGAACACCGTTTTCCCTGGTACTCAGAGCACATGTATTTACTCTTGCAACTAGGTTAGCATCAATGTCTCACCGTTTTGCTGTCGAAATAGTTAAATGCAACCTTATCTTCTACTCGAACAGTTTCTTTTCTCGTACTTCCCGTTTGTGGGGTCTCTCTAAAGTTTACTTGCTTCCCTGCTAGTTACAATCTGCTAAAGTTTGAATGCAACGTCAATTGCCATCTTCTATTTACTTGATTCCCATCCATCACTTATTATTTCTTGAAAATCCTGTGTCCGTTGGTTTTTGTTTCACTGTGCACCAGTGACAGTCCTGTCTTTTATACGTTGAAATGATTACAGAAACAAAAACCTCGGTCGAGTGGTTAAATGCTTCTCTGAGTCGGATTACGCTTTTCCTTATTTTTGAATCTGACAATATTATTTGTTTATCCGGTGCGATTCTCTTTTTAAAACTTATATTTTTTTCTGTGTTGAATAAGTTGATAAAGTCAAGCCTAAACAATCAATGTATCAATGTCGATTTCCGAAATTAGATCAAGTACAAATGTTACTAAATACAATATTTTAATTAGGTTTTTTATACGTCGTAGTATATTTTAATGGCTGCGTGATAAATAATGACCCGAGATAACTACCTAATCTAATATTCTGCTTTCTTCTTTTATGTGCTATATCCTTTCAGGACATAGGTGATCATGGCTTTCCACATCTCCCTATCCCTGGTGGCTCTTAGCACGCTTTCTCCTGTTGCACCCTGTAATTCTCGTTCCGTCATCCACCTGATCAGGTCCTTCAAATATGTTATCCGCTGCTTTCCCCTGTCTCTTTTTCCCTCTATCTGGCCTGTTAGTATCAGATTCTCCAAGCCCTCCTTCCTCATTGCATGTCACAGGAACTTTAGTTGTCTCTTCCTGATGCTCAGTATTAATTTCATTTTCGTCTCTATCCTTTCCAAAATCTTGTCATTGCTCACATGCTTGGTCCATGATATCCGCAACATCCTTCTGTAGAACCACATTTCAACTGCTTCAAGTTTTTTTTTACCAAGGCATTACATTAACAATAACTGAATCAACTAATAATCTTTAAAATAATGTACTAAATATAATTAAATATACAAATATTCTAAAATGAATCTACTAAATTAAAATGTACTACGTTTTAATTGACTGTATCGCAATTTACCGATTACGAGATAACATCAAACAAAAAAAAGTCCGTTGGACGACCACTTAGGCACCGTCATTTTTCAAGAGGAATTTAGAATGGGATAATCACTGCCATCTCATAAATTCGGCTATATACGACGCAGGTAGTGTTCAGACATCATCATTTCTTCTTCTTCTTCTTCTTCTTCTTCTTCTTCTTCTTCTTCTTCTTCTTTCAGGACGAAGGTGATCATGGCATTCAACGTCTTCTTATCTCTGCTAGCTCTAAGCACGCTTTCTCCTATAACATCTCGCAGCCCACGTTCTGTCATCCACCTGCTCAGTTCCTTCAAATATGTTATCCGCTGCTTTCCCCTGTCTCTTTTTCCCTCTATCTGGCCTGTTAGTATCAGGTTCTCCAAGCCCACTTTCCTCATTGCATGTCCCAGGAATTTCAGCTGTCTCTTCCTGATGCTCAATATTAATTTACTTTTCGTTTTCTATCCTTTCCAAAACCTCATCATTGCCCACATGCTCGGTCCATGATATTTGCAACATCCTTCTGTAGAACCCCATTTCAGCTGCTTTAGTTTTTTCTTCATCTTTGTTGATGTCGTCCAACATTCACTGCAGTATTGAAGAACTGACATCACATAGCAATCTAGTACTCGCTTCTTTGTTTCTAGTGAAATTTTCCTGTGTCTTAATACTTTACTCAGCTTCTGGAACGCGTTCTTCGCCATGCCAATTTGCCTTCGGATCTCTGCGTCGCACTTTCCGTCTTCTGTTAGTGAACGGAAAAAATCTTTCATGGAAACTTGAAAATTTGTATTACATGTATATGGTAGATGCTCTGATGATGATGAGGATGAAAATGTTTTCTTAATTAGCAATATTATATATATATATATAAAGAGAATGAAAATTAAAAGAAAAAGTAAAATCTAATTAAGAAACTGAAAGTACATTGACGGTTGATATTATCTCGAGATAGATAGATAGATAGATAGATAGATAGATAGATAGATAGATAGATAGATAGATAAGAACAGACTGGGATAGATAGATAGATAGATAGATAGATAGATAGATAGATAGATAGATACGAAGGAAAAGTGTCTTGAAGAGAAGAAAGAAAGAAAAAGGGAAAGAAAGAATTATATAATATAACAACAGGAAATATATACTAAAATATGGAAGAAGAAAGGAAGAAATAAAGAAAAACATGAGGGTAAATAAAAATGCAGATATACATCGATGCATAACGACAGAAAAAAAGAAAGAAAGAAAAAAAGAAAGAAAGAAAGAAAGAAAGAAAGAAATACTCTTAAATTAAAGCAATTGGAGATATACATTCACATATAACAGCAAACAGTCAGACAGAAGAAGGAGATAAAGAAAAATGCAAAGAAAGAAAGAAAGAAAGAAAGAAAAAAGAGTAATGTATGATATAAAAACAGTAGATACATACTAAAATATACAAGAAAGAAAGAAAAAAGAAAGAAAGAAAACTATGTATCTAAATAGAAGTAAGAAGAAATAGACAGAGAAAAAGAAAGAAAGAAAGAAAGAAAGAAAGAACGAAGGAAAGAACGAAGGAAAGAAAGAAAGAAAGAAAGAAAGAACGAAGGAAAGAAGAAAGAAAGAAAGAAAGAAAGAAAGAGTCGCAACTACAAAAAAAGAAAGTGGAGAAATACCTCTACATATAACGGCAAATTGGCAAACAGAGCAAGATGCTGCCTAATAAACAGAGGCGGAGATATACACCTACATATACAGACAGACCAACAGACGGACAAAAGAAAGAAAGAAAGAAAGAAAGAAAGAAAGAAGAGTAAGGTATGATATAAAACGGTTAATACATACTAAATTATACAAGAATAAAGAAAGAAATAAAGAAAAAGATGACGGTAACTAAAAGTAAATGGAGATATACATCCACATATAATGACAGCCAGAAGAAAGAAAGAAAGAAAGAAAGAAAGAAAGAAAGAAAGAAAGAAAGAAATGCAGCTAAATAAAAGTAAGTGGTGGAATACCTCTATATATAACGACAAATAGGCAAACAGAACAAGAAGAAAAAGATGCTGCCTAATAAATGTAGGCGGAGATATACACCTACATATACAGACAGCTGGACAAAGAAAGAAAGAAAGAAAGAAAGAAAGAAAGAAAGAAAGAAAGAATAAGCGATACTCTTAAATAAAAGTAATTGGAGATATATATCCACATATAACCGCAAACAGACAATCAGACAGAAGAAGAAAGAAAGAAAATTGCAAAGAAAGAAAGAAAGAAAGAAAGAAAGAAAGAAAAAAGAGTAATGTATGATATGAAAACAGTAGATACATACTAAAATATACAAGAAAGAAAGAAAGAAAAAAGAAAGAAAGAAAGAAAGAAAACTATGTATCTAAATAGAGGTAAGTAGAGATAGACAGAGAAAGGAAAGGAAAGAAAGAAAGAAAGAAAGAAAGAAAGAAAGAAAGAAAGAAAGAAAGAGTCGCAGCTAAAAAAAGTAAGTGGAGAAATACCTCTACATATAACAAGAAATAGGCAAACAGAACAAGGAATGAAAGAAAAGAGAAAAAGATGCTGCCTAATAAATGTAGGCGGAGATATACACCTACATATACAGACAGCTGGACAAAGAATGAAAGAAAGAATGAAAGAAAGAAAGAAAGAAAGAAAGAAAGAAAGAAAGAAAGAATAAGCGATACTCTTAAATAAAAGTAATTGGAGATATATATCCACATATAACCGCAAACAGACAATCAGACAGAAGAAGAAAGAAAGAAAATTGCAAAGAAAGAAAGAAAGAAAGAAAGAAAGAAAGAAAGAAAAAAGAGTAATGTATGATATGAAAACAGTAGATACATACTAAAATATACAAGAAAGAAAGAAAGAAAAAAAGAAAGAAAGAAAGAAAGAAAACTATGTATCTAAATAGAGGTAAGTAGAGATAGACAGAGAAAGGAAAGGAAAGAAAGAAAGAAAGAAAGAAAGAAAGAAAGAAAGAAAGAGTCGCAGCTAAAAAAAGTAAGTGGAGAAATACCTCTACATATAACAAGAAATAGGCAAACAGAACAAGGAATGAAAGAAAAGAGAAAAAGATGCTGCCTAATAAATGTAGGCGGAGATATACACCTACATATACAGACAGCTGGACAAAGAAAGAAAGAAAGAAAGAAAGAAAGAAAGAAAGAAAGAAAGAATAAGCGATACTCTTAAATAAAAGTAATTGGAGATATATATCCACATATAACCGCAAACAGACAATCAGACAGAAGAAGAAAGAAAGAAAATTGCAAAGAAAGAAAGAAAGAAAGAAAGAAAAAAGAGTAATGTATGATATGAAAACAGTAGATACATACTAAAATATACAAGAAAGAAAGAAAGAAAAAAAAGAAAGAAAGAAAGAAAGAAAACTATGTATCTAAATAGAGGTAAGTAGAGATAGACAGAGAAAGGAAAGGAAAGAAAGAAAGAAAGAAAGAAAGAAAGAAAGAAAGAGTCGCAGCTAAAAAAAGTAAGTGAAGAAATACCTCTACATATAACGAGAAATAGGCAAACAGAACAAGGAATGAAAGAAAAGAGAAAAAGATGCTGCCTAATAAATGTAGGCGGAGATATACACCTACATATACAGACAGACGTACAAAAAGAAAGAAAGAAAGAAAAGTAAGAAAGAGAGGAAGAAGGAAGAAGAGCATCAATTTACCGATTTTTTGTTACAGTATTAATGATTTTATAGACATATTTTTTCGAATTTCATCCTCCGCTCTATATCTTCTCCAGTCTTCGTGATTTTTCCCACCAATCTGTGTGCAGTGGCTAGTGTTTCCATTTAAGAAACAGCTGTCGTCTGCGAAAGAGAATGATGAAAATGACAGCCTGCGGTTTCGTTGATTCGTCCTTTAAAGTAAGCAACAGTGACGAGACGAGATGCAGCAAACGCTGATGACATCATTCACTGAGCGGAAACAGGTTGCAGTCCGCTTGGGAAGGGAATGGTTCGGTAGAAAATTACTTTAATGCCGTTCTATCTTGTTTTCAAATCAGTAAATGTTGAATTTTTATGAATACACCCGAGATATCTTACTTTGCAACTGAGTCATCTGTTTGTTCTCGCTCTTCTGAGAGAAGACATTACAATTGTAAAGATGTGTGTCAAGGGATTTTTTTATTCTTAGAGTCTTCATAACAGTTCTTAAATATTTTTTTCTTACCGGACACGTTTTTTTTAGGAAATTGTTAGCAAAATCTAAAAAGCCTTAGGGGTCGGATTCAGCGGATTAATCTAAAATACACATTTTCTACTCGTTGAATAATTGCAGAGGTCCCACGAAGACAGTGATTTAATCATAACTGAAGTCGCTAGAAACTAGGAATAGAGTACTGGATTGCTACGTGCTGTCCGCCCTTCAATATGGCAGTGAATGCTGGACAATACCATCAAAGATGAAGGAAAAACTTGAAGCAACTGAAATGTGGTTCTACAGAAGGATGCTGCGATTATCATGGATCGAGCATGTGAGCAATGATGAGGACTTAGAAATGATGGAAACAAAAAGGAAATTAATACTGAGCATCAGGAAGAGACAGCCAAAGTTCATGGGATACAAAATGAAGAAGGAGGGCTTGGAGAATGTGATACTAATAAGGCTAGATAGAGGGAAAATGAGACAGAGGAAAGCAGGGGATAACATATTTGAAGGACCTAATCAGTTGGATGACGGAACGAGGATTGCATGGTGTAACATGAGAAGGCGTGCTCAGAGCCAACAGGGATAGGGAAACGTGGAAGGCCATGATCGCCTACGGCCTGAAGGGTCAAGGCGCATAGAAGAAGAAGAATCAATGTGCATTGTGGTGTGGCTCGGAACGAGAAATCAGAGAGCAGAGTTCAACATTCTGTTGAATTTGTTGTATTCAAATACGCGCAAATAGTTTGTGGAAAGGTCTTAATCCGTCTCTTTCCTTCCAGATGTCAATGTTATTTTCATTTTTTATAATTAAAACAGCAATTCATCCATCGCACCATTTATACGTATAAGCATTTTCAAGGGCTTTGCTAGATTAAACACGTGAACAGAAATCTATTTAAAATCCACATCAAATATAATCTGATTTTATAAATATACCTTTAGAAAATATTGTAGAAAATTATAAGTAAACATTTTATTTATTTTTTTTTTCATTAGTGTAACTTTTTTAGTTGAAAACATATTTAACCTACGAAAAATCAATATAAACACAATCTAAATGCTTTGCTTATTTTTTTTAATCATTTCACCCAAAGCAAGGCATTCCACTGTCACTATTGCGCAGGGGGTTACATAGGGGAAGTTGAAAGGAAAAAGTGGTTAGATATAGGAAATGTCAGAAGGAGGGTGATAGACGGGTAAGGATGTAGATGGGAAGAGTGTTTGAATAGAATAGATGCGAGTTAGTGTGTTAAGATGTGTCTGTTGACATTACATTTAAACTCCTGGAGATTGTAGCTGTCGGGGAAGCAATCATGTGGAAGTGAATTCCACAGGGAGGAAGTGCGTGAAAAGAATCTGTTGGAGTAGAAACTGCGGTTACATTTTATCGGTTTCATTGTAAAAGGGTGAGACCTAGTTGCTAATCTAGTGTCTCGTGTAAATTCGTACCTAGGGGCCACCAGTGATCTAAGTTTATCGGAACAGAAGCCGTGAAAGTATTTATAGAAGAAAATACACAGGGAAGCCACGTCATGCCAGTGAGAGAGTGACTGCAACCGGTCTGCAAAGTCGGTATCGATCACATTACAGATTCTCCGTTGTATCTTGTCAAGAACCCCGAGGAGAATATCAGGGGCACCCGACCAGATGTGGCAGCAGTATTCAATACACGGACGGATGGCAGATTTATATATGTGCAAGATAGATTCAAACGGAAAAAACATCCGGGCCCTACACAGAGAACCGACTTTCATTGCAGCGGATTTGGCAGTGGATTCGATATCGTCATTCCACTTGAGGTCTGCTGAGAGTGTGAGTCCAAGGAGGCGTAGTGATTTACTCTCAGGGAGGCTAGCCTGTTCCATGCTAATGGGAGGTAGGTTCGATTGTCTATGATGGTTAATGGATAGCAGCTTCGTATTGAAAAGATCTACGGTATTTTGATAATTTGGAAACAGATTTTATGACATTTTACGAGAGCTGTTCTTCTATATGCGTTGTGGTGCAGTGAATTTTGCCTGGGGAAAAAAAAACAGCGCCAGTTTTGAATTCCATTCGAATTCGTTGTATTCATTTACGCACAAATACTCTTAGAAAAGGTATTAATCCGTCTCTTTTCTTCCAGCTATGAGTTAAATAACTGTGGAAAGTGCTGGAGGTAAGTGTATAAGATATGGGAATTGACTTTGCATTTAAATTCTTGGCGGTTATAGCCGTCAGGAAAGCAAGTACATGGAAGGGAATTTTTTGCATTTTTTTTAATCGTGTCACCCCAAGCAAGGCATTTCACTGCCACTATAGCGCAGGCGGTTACACAGAGGGATTGGATATAGGAAATGTCAGAAGGAGGGTGATAGACGACTTAGGATGCACATAGGGAGATAGTTGGAGAGAGTGGGTGTGAGTTAGTGTGTTAGGAGGTGTCTATTGACCTTACATTTAAACTCCTGGAGGTTGTAGCCGTCGGGGAAGCAAGCATGCGGTAGGGAATTCCACAGGCGGGAAATGCGAGGAAAGAAGCTGTTGGAGTAGAAATTACGGTTACATTTCATCGGTTTCATTGTAAAAGGGTGGATCCTAGTTGCCAATCTAGTATCTCGTGCAAATTCACATCTAGGGAGCACCAGTGATTTAAGTTCGTCAGAGCAGAAGCCATGAAAATATTTATAGAAGAGGCACAGGGAAGCCACGTCACGCCGGTGAGAGAGATACCGCAGGCGGTCAGCCAAGTCGGTATCAATCACATTACAGATTCTACGCTGTATTTTGTCAAGAACCCCGAGGAGAATAGAAGGTGCACCCGACCAGATGTGGCAGCAGTACTCAATACACGGGCGGATGGTAGATTTATATAACTGCAGGATAGATTCAGGCGGAAAGAATTTCCGGGTTCTGCACAGAGAGCCGACTTTCATAGCTGCGGATTTAGCAATGGATTCGACGTAGTCATTCCACTTGAGGTCCGCTGAGAGTGCCAGGCCAAGCAGGCGTAGTGATTTACTCTCTCGGAGGCAAGCCTGTTCCATGCTAATGGGGGGGGAGGTGCGGTTGTCTGTGGTGGTTAATTGACAGCAGCTTCGTTTTGGAAGAATTGAATTTTACGAGCCATTTATTACCCGAATCCACCACGGATTGGAGGTCCTTCTCAAGCTCGGCAGTGAGGTTCGCCTTGTCACCAACACCAGATTTTTGATCGAGGCGTGAATTATCTGTGGTATCATCAGCGTATATGCCTACTTGTGATCTTATGGTATCGGGGAGATCATTGATATAGATTAGAAAAGCGTAGGACCTAGGATAGAGCCTTGGGGTACACCCGCGTTTGTAGGGTAGTTCTGGGAGGCATGACAGTTTAATACCACCTTCAGTGTGAGGTTAGAGAGGAATGACCGGATTAAGTCCAGCAAAAGTCCAGTTGTGCCATAGCTTCGCAGTGTCCGTAGAAGGCCGGCATGCCATACTCTGTCGAATACTGAATAACTGGCAAGTAACTGATATTTCAGCAGATTCACCTCATTGTAATAAGAAAATTGTTCTTTCACTAACACTTTAAATTAGTTGATTGACTATCCATCGGGACATTTCATCCATCCTACGAGTGACCGTGTTATTAGAAATAGAATTTGTTTCAATGTCTTGATCACCAAAGAAAATTTTATTTGTATATTCCATATCTGAAAGAACTCAAGTGTCTTCAGCTGTTTGTGGCTTACAATATTTTGCAATTCTCAGATTGATCAGGTGGTACAGGTAAAAAGAATTTTCATTAACTTTAGCATAATGTTGCATAACGCTCTGTCCTGTCTTCAAAAAATTCTAGGGGTTTGTCATTCAACGCTAAATGCTTTGTCTCAATATGGCGACGCAATTTCTGTTCTTGTTTGGAAGTTGATCACAACAAACAATACATTGTAGTCGTGAATGCATTTCATTTCCAATCCATGTAAATTCCAATCTAAGTACTTGGAACCAGACTTTCTTACCACTTTTCTTCGTTTTCATTGACTGGGTTTTGATTGTCTTGACTTTTCTTCGTTTTGTTTCACTTAAGATTCACTGTCTTCAGCTTCAGCTGACTTCATTAGCCATTTTGTCCATTATACGAACGGCTGAGTAAATTTGAAAACAATAGGATCTAAATCTGAAGTGAAACAGACAATTTCGACTTGACACTTGATTCGACACAATTAAAACACTGATTGGCGGAGAATCACTCGCATGCAAAACCGCTTAAAGCTGTCTATTCCAGTCAATGCAATAGCTGAAACGGCGCACGCCCTACTGAACTGACTCGTGAAGCCTCAAAACAGTTATCGTCTCGCTCAGCGTTGGACCAGATTTGTCAAATGATTGCAGAAGTTTAACATTTGATTGCAGAATATGAACAATGGATTGCAGATTTGTATCATTTGAATGCAGATATTATTTTTGACTGAAAAACTTTATCTTTTGGTTATCGATAGTTATAGATTTTTTTTTTTTCTAGATATCACTTGTAAGTAGATACCTAATTTAAGCATATTCCTAGGAACTGGGGGCACGTTATATCTACATATAATCAAAGAATAGCTGGTAAATATAAACAAATCATCTATATCGATAATCAAAAGCTATAATGCCTCAATTAACTGAACAAACCGGTCTTGTAAGCAAAGTAATGTATGAGTTGGTGAAAAATTATTTTCATTTTACTATGACGAATTATTAAATTCAGATCATGACCAACCCTGATTTGTTTAATTCGTCAATACAATATATTTCTTCATACAAAAACAACCTGGCACCTAAAGCCTGGATCTCAATAGACAGCGTTTACTTGGAATTAATGCGTAAATCTGGTATAACTTTTTACGACCCACTAATATTCTGCTTGCGAACCACCAGTGGGTCTCGACTCATAGATTATTCTCTTGAATTGTTGCATTAAGATAGGATGCTTCTTCGATCTCCACAAATGTAACCTCTTCAAATATAGTGTCAATTTTTATTTGTCCTTAATCACTTTCTTTTTGGACTCTCTCTCCTTGTATGTCTTTACAAAAACTTTACAAAAACTCTCATATTCCCTGAGAGAATAGTGTGCCTCATACTCACACCTGATCTTAAGGGAAACTCGTACATACGACCCATTGTACATTGCAAAATTTTAGGATCCCTTTATCACTCCAGTAAGTACTTAACACATCATGCTATCGTCTACCTATACAAGAGCCGGGCCAGGCCGAAAATGGTTTACTTCTATATGTAGATGGAAGTTTGCTATTCTTCATTTTCAAGACTTAATAGAGTTCAAAAGCTTCCGACGAATTATTTTCCACTTTCTCACAGGCGTGATATGGCGAGCCTCCCACTACTCTATCGCTATTTCCATGTAAAGTGGTCAGGCAAACTACATTCTTTGGTTCCGCCAGTTGAAACCTTCACGGCAAAGACCCACCATGTCACTTACATTGAAGCTAATCACCCACATTCGCACCGTATTCTATAAGTTCAAATCAAAGTTGTTTTTTTCGCCAACCACTTTTCTGTGTTACAGACTATCACTGTAAACTGCCCCTTAAATATAACCCTCTACTTCGACTGGTTCCCTACCTAGTACAGAATGAAACTTTTCGCCAACCACTTTTCTGTGTTACAGACTATCACTGTAAACTGCCCCTTAAATATAACCCTCTACTTCGACTGGTTCCCTACCTAGTACAGAATGAAACTTATCGATGAAAAGTGTAAGCTGCTACATTGTTTGGTTATTGGACCTTATATTAGGTGAATTATAGCTAAAAAAATAAAACACAATTAAATTTAATTCAATTAAGGTTTTGATGTGAAAAATTTATCGACAGTCACGTAATGTTTCTACTCTCAAAGCGTTTTGCTTTGATCGAAAAAGTTAATAATCGGTACGTAAATGTCAAGTGAATACGGTGGGTGCCTTCGAACAAATCGAGGCTTCAAATCGCATCACGTTAAAACACCGGTTCCCCTACGATCTCTAATTTTAAACAACATTGAAATGTGATCAGTACCGAGATGTGTGACCGCTTGGGAGTGCCTGGCGATGTAATCAGGTATCGTAATGCATAATGCTCGAAATTGCATCTGATAGTTGAAATCAAATTCTTGTTGGGTTCGTTATTTTTATTTAGGTTCAAATACCCACCGAGAAAGGTATGAATTCACCTCTTTTTCCCCATCCTATGGATTAATTAGTGCGAAAATATACAAGTGTGCATTTAGTGTTTCGTTGCCTTCTAAAAATAAGTCCTTTGCGCTGGACATATTTTCCATCAAATGTTAAACGATTAATAAGGATGATACGTTTTCTTATTGAAATTGGTTTCTAAAAATGGAAATTATTTATTTACTCATTACGAAACCAGCAGCTATTAGGTCAAAATGTATAAAAAAAAGAGTCAAAAACTCCTCTATTTTTCTGAGATGAGGTAGTATTTACGGTATTTAGATTATTCAGAGTATTGTCCTCATCTTTATTGCCATTTGTACGACGTTTCGGCCGTTGCACGCTCCGGCGAATATTTTCTGAGATCTTTTTTGAAGTCAAAATCTCGACATTGATTACCTGAAGGAGATCGTTTGGCCCACAGTGTTAAGAATATATATATCGTAAGTTTATGCATCAATTATTCACGGAATGAAACGTAAAATTTAACAGCAAATGATATTTCGGACAATCATCAAATAAAAATGTCTAAATTACAAATAAAAATTTTTTAATTAATTACATATTTAATTCGCTGTTTTCATAATTTTAATATTATGTCCAAATTTAGGGTGTACCGATTTTTTTTTATCGCATCACGCAGAGCAAGGCGGTAACGCCACTGATGTGCAGGGGTTTACATAAGAGGAAAAGATTAAATAGGAGGAGAGTAAAAAGAAAGACGAACCAGTTATGAATGGGAATACAGGTGTGTTGACAGTTGCAAAGGTGGAGAGAAAGGAAAAAATATACCGGGTGATGTAGAAAGATCAGGAGTCAAGTGGAAAAGAGATGGGTATTTACATAGCATTTAAATTCCTGGAGCTGGTAGCCGTCAGGAAAGCAAGAATTTGGAAGTGATTTTCACAGGCGGGAAGTGCGAGAAAATAAGCTGCAGGAGTAGAATTGTCGTCTGCATTTGGTTGATCTAACTGTAAATGAGCGGGACCTTGTTGACAGTCTGGTTGCACGAGTAAATTCCTGTGAGTGGCTGGAACCCAGTTGCCAGTGGGATTGCACGAATAAACACCTGTTTTATAGACACCAGTGACTTAAATTTGTCCGAGCAGAAGCCATGAAAATATTTATAGAACATACAGAGGGAAGCTACATCCCGTCGGTGGGAACGTGGCTGGAGTCAAGCCGCCAAGTGGGTACCTCTCACATTACTGATTCTCCTTTAGAGCCTTTCAAGAACACTGAGATGGACAGCAGGTGCGCCTGACCATATATGACAGCATTATTCAATGCATGGACGGATGGTTGATTTGTATATATGCAGGATGGATTCAGGCGGAAAAAATAATTATGGCCCGACACAGTGACCCAACCTTCCTAACAGTGGATTTATCTATTGACTCCACTCGAGATCGAAAGAGAGGGTAAGGCTCTCAGGGAGACTCGCTTGGTCCATAGGGCGTCTTTTGCCAATTTACTCATGGGGCAAAAAAACGAAGTTTGATTATATATGTAAGATACTGGAGTGTATACTCTTTATTGCAGATATATGCTTTTTTATCTTTAAAGAACATTTCCTGCCCTCCTTTTATTTTAATTTTCAGCTTCAAAACATAAATTTTACAGGAGAGTAAGAAAAAAAAAATGAATGGCTTAACCACTAAAAATGACCTCAAGAAAGGCGGTAACGCCACTGATACAAGGGGCTACATAAGAGGAAATGTTTAGATAGGAGTAGAGTAAAGAGAAAGACGACCCAGATACAAGGGGTGACAGAGAAAGAGCAAGTGAAAGATGGGAACACAGGTGTTAAGACAGTTGCAAAGGTAGAGAGAAAGAAAAAGAACAAGATATACAGGGTGATATAGAAAGAACTGGAGTCAAGTGGATCAGAGATGGGTATTTACATTGCATCTAAATTCCTGGAGGTTATAGCCGTCAGGAAAACAGGTAAATTGAAGGGAGCTCCACATGCGGGAAGTGCGAGAAAAGAAGCTGATGGAGTAGAACTGTCACTGCATTTGGTTGATCTAACTGTAAATGAGCGGGACCTTGTTGACAGTCTGGTTGCACGAGTAAATTCTTGTGTCAGGGGCACCAGTGACGACATATATTACCTGTCCATTCAGAACTTACGTCATCGTGTCTTTCTACAACTTCTTAATATTTGCAGCTGTTAGTAAATTTGTGCATGGGAGCTAAGAAAACAGAAATTATGCTAAGAGATTGTTATTAAGGAATATTGTGGGGAGCCATGATCTCCTACGTGAAAGGGCATAGCTAGTAGAAGAAGAAAAAAGAAGTAGAAATGAGGAAGGATAACAAGAAGGAAAAGTCGTAAAGAAAAGAAAAACTATAAAAAGAAGTATAGCAAAAGGAAAAAGAAGAAAAATACGAAAACAGAAAAAAACGAACATTTGGCACGGTAGAGTACATTTGGCACGGTAGAGTATTCTTGTATTCAGCCCTACTCTTTTGTTTATTTTGCTAGGCTTCTCTTCTCTGAATCGACGAACGGTTAAATCTGGCTTTCACTACAGAAATTGTGTAGATCGTAATTATAAAATAAGCCTACGGGGAAATTATATTCGTGATAAAAAGAAGCAGAAGTAAGATGAGAGTAAAAAAAGATTAAAAAACACTATGAATATTGACAGCACTTCATCAGAGAAAGTCAAGAAAAAATCTAGTAAATATAGGTAGCAAAGCTTTGATACCTATATATATATAATATTCAGCACCTAGCACCTATCAAAGCGATGTAATTATAGAATGAAATCTTAACATCTTGATTCAATCCCATAAAGATTAGCACAAGATGGCACTTATACATTTGAATTCGAAATAATTAGTGTTTCTTTTTCAAATTACAAAGGCTGCATACAAGCGAGAATGAAACTGTGAAGTCGATCCCATAAAAATTGTAATTGAAATTGAAGAAACACTGCTTAGTAATTGGAAAGCATAGTTTTATTATTTTCTCTGTACGGAGTTGTAATTTTATTTTTTTATTTTTTATTTGTTAAGTGGGTTTTAATTGATTTATGCACTTATCTATAGGAACATTACTGTACGCGAGTTTTATGTCCGGACTTGCCATATGTTTGTTTTTGATACCTTTCCAAAAACATTTTACTATCAAACACTTCCAACTTTAAATATATAGACGACTCCCTATTAATCTATCCAGGCACTACTAAAACATTAGATCTTGTCAATAAACTTAACAACATTGAACCTACAATATACTATCTTCATAACTGAATCCAATCATACTCATCCTTTCCGAGATATCATATTACACACACACACACACACCATATTACACACACACCTACACACCATATTACACACACACCCATATATATATATATATATATATATATATATATATATTTCTCTATACAGTTCTGTGCAAAAGTATTAGGACAAGAACAATTTTCTTTTATGAGGCATATTGGCAGAAAATATCAATTTAATTAAAGTAATTTTATTTGATTTCCTCAACAAATGGTTTAATAAGAAAAATACTTGTTACAAAATAAATTTAATATTTAGTATAATAGCTTTTTGCTTTGAAATAATAAAATAATAGCGAAAATTTACCAATCGCACCCAGTATATATATATATATGCAGTACTGTGCAAAAGTCTTAGGACAAGAACTATTTATTTTTTATGAGGCATATTGACAAAAAAATAAACAATTTAATTAAATAATTTCATTTGATTTACTTAACAAATGCTTTAACAAGAATCGAATACTTGTTACAAAACAAATTTAATATTTAGTATAATAGCCTTTTGCGTTGATCACAACCTTCATTCTGTCAGGCATTGACCTCACAAGCTTCTTCAATGTATCTAATGGGATCTCCTGCCAAGCAGCTTGTATTTGTTTCCAAAGTGTGTCTTACGAAGTAATATTAGACTTATCAATTATTTATCTAAAATATCCCATAGATGTTCAAAAGGATTGAAATCAAAGCTATGTGGGGGTCAATTCTAATTCCAAAGCCTTCCTTCCTCTTCCTTTTTAGTTAAATATTTCTTACAAAGGTTTGGTTTTTCACCCTGTATTTGAATTTCAGTGAGGTTTTTAGGAAAATCACCCCTGTTCTAATACTTCTGCAGGGGTGATTTTAAACTTTATTTTGATGCCTCATAAAAGATAAAATAGTTCTTGTCCTAATACTTTTGCACAATACTATGCACACACACACACACACACACACACACACACACACACACACACACATATATATATATTTTTTTCTTTTCTTGTTTATTTGAATCAATTTTTCCTTTTCTTGTTTATTTGAATTTATTATATCTTTTTCTTTTTCTTTTTCTTTATTTTTCCTTTTTATTTTATTTTTTATTTTCTTTTTGAATTTCTTTGCAAATCTATTTAAAAAGGAAAAGTAGACTATTTTTTCTCCAGTTTCTGAAAGGATCTTTCTGTTGCTGAGGTGATGTGTTATCCCCCGTGGAGATCTTCATATCGAAATGGCCATTCAACATCTTTGAATTAATCCTTTTTTAATATATATATAATGTTACGGACTCTCATCTAATTTTATTATAAAATCTACACTAAAGTTTATATTTTAGAAGTACTCTGAATGACGTGGCAGTACTTTCAGAAATGGCTGAAAATGAAAAACAAATTGAAATTGACAATTAACGTTTGTTGATCCAAACTTCACGCATCCGAGTGAAGATTATGTATGCTGTGAAAAGCATAATTTCTTCTACTTGTTCACGTGGTAGCGTAATGATATGACCGTACACTATCCAAACATTAAAGCAACTTTGAAAGTGACAGTGACCTTTTTCCGCCCACATAGAATTCCTTGCATTCGCTTACGCAAACATACCTTTGAACAAGTTATTAAACCGTCTCTTCCCTCCAGTTATGGGTTAAATAATAGGACAGATTGGGTTCTATAGCCTTGGCTCGCAACCAGTCTACCGCAGAAAGAAATGGCAACCTACTGCGGAATAATTTTCTGCTCATTCGAGACATGACCACCCAAAACGTGTATCACATATGAAACTTAACTGACTGATGCAAAGCTCCATATTTGGAAGTCATCCATCCCTGCCAAAATTGAGGGGCGATGCTAAAGTCTGCGACTAGTCAGTCCCTCTTCAGAACTCAAACTGAATGGACGTCCGCCTAAGGTTGCTATGATCTACTACAAATTTGGATGTGCCGAATTGATAGAAATTTAATAAACTTTCGAAGCTGAAAAGATTCAACAAAGTGTTGATTTAAAGAAATCAAACTCTAGCGTGCTAAAAGAAGCGGATACAATGAAACAAAAAAAGATATGTCATCCTGAGATCCAAGGAAAAGAAAGTTTCTGAAATGAAATCAATTTTCACAAATAAACTTTCTGCCAGCAAGGAAAAGAGAAAAGTGATAAAATAAAAAATATATAAGATAAAATGAAATATTAAAGAAAATAAGAATATATAAGGGACACTAAAAGAAAAAAAGGGGAAAATGGAAAAGAAAGACATTTTTCAAGTAACAGAAATGTCTTTCATTTCTATGGTCTGTGTTGTCTTTACTAATTTTGCCTTATGTTATTTGTATTTTCACAACATTATGTCTTCTGTCAATATAATATATACCTTTTCTGACAAGGTAATTTGCCCTCCCATTATTTTATTCCGTAATATTTATTTTTACCTCATTGCTTTATTTTGCCCCGTTTTTTCATATTTTAAAATACCCGCACATATTTGATTTCTATTTTTATACTTCAAAAATGAAATGAGCATTTGTTACCTTTTAGGTACCTCCATTAAATCGCAAAAAAAAAACCCAGCATAGTATGAATAAAAAGGTGAAAAAATTTATAAAACGAACTTTTTTCATCAAACTGTTTATAATATTATTAAGAGGAAAAATCAAAGTAATTATTTATTTAAACAAAGAAATTAATCCCTTCTAACATGTTCTAAATTTTAGCAGAAAATTTTGTATTGATTTGAGTTAGCGTGGCAGAAAATGTTAAGACTTTTTACAATGGGTCGCGTAATGATTTCATTCGAGCCGATATCCAATGTACCACAACGCACATCCTCTAACTGGAATCTGGAATCTGGAAGGCAAAGCCTAATTTTTTCCGCTAATACTAATGACTTTAATTTCTCATAAGTGGATTCTACATTTTAGAAAAAAAACTCCATCTGTTAAAAAATATTTCTTTCAGTCGAAAGATGTCTACATAAGTTTCTTAATCATTTTTTCTGTAATTTCGAAATTTCTGTCGTTATGATTCTTGTACGAGTTTGTATGTCTTTAAAACGGTTGCTTTTAATACTTCATAATCTGTACTATTTGTGATAAGCGCCGTAAACCTCTTGGGCTTTAATGCGGTTTGAAGTAGGGTGGGCTGTGTATAAAATGACCAATTTAAATTGGATGTTATTTTCTTCTATTGAAGAAGGTGTTTATCCATATCTTCCTCGTTATACTGTGGCATTAACTGCATTTACTTAGTTAAATCAAACCCATTTTGTCTATGATCATTTTTTTTTGTCTGATTTGATTTTATTGTGTTACTAGCAGTATAGCCCGGCGTTGCTAAGGCGTAATTAAAATTTAAAACTAATCCATGGTCCTCGAGCTCAGACTCAGTCTAAAAAATATTTAAAATAATAAAATAATTGCGACAATTTACCAATCGCACCGAATATATATATATATATATATATATATATATATATATATATATATATAACCAGCAGTATAGCCCAGCATTGCTCGGGTGTAATGAAACCTTTAAAACTAATCCATGGTCCTGTAGCTCAGACTCTTTGGACGTTGGCACGAAAGACTAAAAAGCAATAGTTGTTTCCAGTTAAAGCGAAACCAGAGACTGAAAGAAAGATGAATGGGTGTAAATCAAATTTTGATTTCCTGGTATCGATATCAAATAGGTTTTTTTGTTGTAAACTGAATTTTGAAGGCTAAATAAGTCCTCTGAGTAAATGGTATCATGGCTGAGACTAAGAACTACAATTATACCTACTTAGAGCCAAACCCGAAGCAAAAACTAAAATAAAAGGTCTGAAAAAAATACAGACATACAGGCAGATAAATAGACACACACACACAAACATCTTGCCTTTTATATATATACATTATCGATGTTCTGCACTATTGTAAAAACTGCAACCTTGAAACTTCTGAATATCGTTTCTTATGTCTTTGTCTCTGAGTGTATCAAATTTGATTAAAATCGGACCATTCCTTCTATATCCCGATTTTTTCGATTATCAATTTTCGATATTAATCGGGGTACCTCAATAAAAAACTTAGCTAAGAACACGCTCAGATGCTTATAGTACAACTGTGTCAATTTTCAAGAAAATCGGTTCAGCCGTTTCGTAGTCTATAGGTAACGAACACACACACACACACACACACACACACACACACACACACACACACACACAGAGCCAAAGCTCCATTTATAAATAAGTTTAGATCCTAGCGATTCCAACTTCAGCGTTAATTTTAGTCTTTTCTATTTCTACTCTACTGGCAATCTTGGCCCTCTTGATTTCTACTTAACCTGGTGAAAGCTCTGGTGTTTCTGTAAAGAACTCTACCAACACGTTTTTGTCGTCAATTGGTTCTACTATAATTTTTGCTATCTGTGTTTCTCTGTATGCTCTTCTTATTTCTCAGTGTAGTTTGTCTCTGACTACTATGATCCTACTTTTTTTCATCTTAGCAATCCGTCTGTAGTTTGGGGGTGGATGCTATAAACTCTTTTATATCTTCCATTTCTGCTCGTCAACCACTGGTGATCCCAATTCTGCTCGGGCAGGTGAAGGATCCAATTCTTTTAAAGAAAAGAAAAAATACCGAACAAGTTCACCAACTATCACGTATCAGCCTCATTTACTGTTATGGCAGTAGTGGGAGGCCCAGGAACATCTAAAATAGAACCCCGGAATATTTTCACAATGGTTTTTGATGATTGATTAAACATGGCCGATCTATATAGAATCGTTTAAAGAATAAACACACTAGAAATACCTGGGAAGTGTTCTAACAGAAGACGGAAAGTGCGACACAGAGATCCGAAGGTGAATTGGCATGGCGAAGGAAGCATTCCAGAAGTTGAGTAAGGTATTAAGAAACAGGACAATTTCGCTAGAAACAAAGTGGAGAGTACTGGGTTGCTATGTGATGTCAGTTCTTCAATATGGCAGGGAATGCTGGATAATATCTTCGAAGATGAAGGAAAAACTTGAAGCAGATGAAATGTGGTTATACAGAAGGATGCTGCGGATATCATGGACCGAGCATGTGAGCAATCGAGGTTTTGGAAAGGATTGAGATGAAAAGAAAATTAATACTGAGCATTATGAAGAGACAACTAAAGTTCCTGTGACATGCAATGAGGAAGGAAGGCTTGGAGAACCTGTTACTAACAGGCCAGATAGAGGGAAAGAGAGACAGGAGAAAGCAGTGGATAACATATTTGAAGTACTTGATCAGGTGGATGACGGAACGAGGGTTGCATGGAACAGGAGAAGGTGTGCTAAGAGCCACCAGGAATAGGGAGACGAGGAAGGCCATGATCGCCTACGTCCTGAAAGAACATAGCACATAAAATAAGAAAAAGAATCCTGCTGTTGGGTGTGGGATGCTATAAACTATTTTATATCTTTTATTTCTGCCAGTCAACCATTGGTGCTCCCAATTCTGTTCGGGCAGGTGAATGATCAAATTCATTTAAAGGAAAGAAAAAATACCGAATTAGCTCACCAACTATTACGTATCACCCTCTTTTACTGTCATAGCAGTAGTGGGAAGGACAGTAACATCTAAAATAGAACAATGGAATCTTTTCCCAGTAGTCCTTTCATGATTTATTAAACACAACCGAGTTAAATCGAATCATATAAACACAGTAGCAACAGAAGGCGATGATATAAACTTCTAGTCATTTTTCTATACATAAATTTCAATTTAAATTTTAAAAATAAATAAGTTATCTTCAAGCTTTAACATTAGCTTTAATTGAAAGCCAAGTTACTAAACCGAAACTGAATTTATCGGAATCAAAAAAATTTTAGGTTAAAAACAAAAGGTTTTAAAATTTCAAATCTTCCGCCATTTTTCATGGATTGTAAACAGAAGCTAATTCTCGGTTTTAAAAAATCTTACAATATAATCATCAATTCTGAACTAAAAAATTAGGACGACAGTAGATATTTAAAATATTTTTAAACTTTTTGAATTATTATAATAATAAAAAAATGAAAACAATTCTTTTAAAAATTTTATTAGTAATCGAATTTTTTTCCGACTATAATGTCCTTCATTATTATTATTCATTCCAGCAATTAAAACTTATCAAATTAAATTATATCAGAGTTTTATTACATTTTTTATTTTACTATTCGGAGTAGATTTTCGGATAGTGTCGGAAAATTTAAAATAAAAAAAATTAGATGATTTATATTCCCCGATGAGTCCTGCGTTAAACTAATATAAAATAGTTTGCAGACAATTAAGATTTATTAAAAGATCAGGGATGTAGGTGGCGGCGGGGTAAGTGAGTTAAAAAAATACATTTTCACCAAGAATTTTTAAATAATAACTTCAAAAAAACTTTTCATTCGATTGTGAATGATTACTGAAAGTTTCATTAAAATCCGACAATTATTTGAATTTTGCTAGAATTTACAAACTAATGTATTAGTCACTGAAAAGAAACGAGAAATCGGGGAGCCGAGTTCGAATAACAGTAGAATTCATTGCATTCACTTACGCGCAAATACCCTTGGGAAAGGTATTAATCCGTCTATTCCTTCCAGTTATGGGTTAAATAATAGGACAGATTGGGTTCTATAGCCTTGGTCGGCAACCAGTCTACCGCAGAAAGCAATGGCAACCTACTGCAGGATGATCTTCTGCCCAGTCAGTCATGTCTCTTTCGAGACTTGATCGCCCAAAGTGCATATCACGTATGGCACTTAACTGACTGACTACCAGATTACATTAAAATATACGTGGACGAAAGAATTATCGATATTGGATACAAAATGACCACGTTAGCAAATGAATTCGCGCAAACACATAAGAGAGTCAATCCGGGTGTCGGATACGCAAGTCGGACAGCGCATAGTCCTTCACTACAAAATAAATTCATTTTCGGAGGCAGCCCGAGACCAGATAGTTTTAGACAAATAAATATGTTTCACGTATATGTATCTGATCCGCAGAAGACATGTAGTTTACCACTTAGACATCGGTCGTCGGACAGAGAAAGAAATAATTCACCCTGTTGTTACTACTGTCATAAATCAGGACGCCTAGTAGTAGATTGCTGGACCTGAAAGAATCAGGAATGTAGGGGTGCGAGTGACAGAAAACCTGAATGGTTAGTAACAGCAAACAAGTCTTTTGCAAAGGATAATTTAAGGCCTCGTAGGGAAATTATAAGATAAGAATATAAACTGCTTGTGTCAGATGTGTACATATCTACGGTGGGAAATCCTAAAGGAGAAACATTCGTGAAAGTTCTCAGGGACACTGGAATCACTCTATCCCTAAGTTTAGGAAATTATATCCTAAGAGGAATTAACTCAGCTATGGGAGAGTATGCAATAATCCACAGTGTGAGTGAAAATTATGACAGTGTTTTTCTCCAACGGGTCAACGTTTCCATGGAGTTAGTCAGTGGACCTGTGGAAGTCGGGATACTGCAGCACTTACCTATGAGAGAGAAAAGAATGATATTATGGGACCGATCTAGCAGGTGGGAACGTGATCACGAAATCTAAAATGAACTCAACGCCAGTCATTCAAGAAAATATAGAAATTATTGATCAGGAAATTATGGAAACATTCCCTCAATGTGTAGTGACCCGGTATATCAAGGAAATAATGAATAATATGCCAGTATAACAGAGTAAAAGTTCCTTATGTATCCACGTTAAAATAGTAACGACGGACCATGGATTCGAATTCAAAGAATGACTCGATGTGTGAACATTTTTTTTTTTTGAAGAACTGGGTAATAGAAAGAGAGAGAAACAGGCGCTAGAGGTGACTGGTACAGAGAGAGACTCACGAAATACATTGATTTATATGACAGCAAATGAACACAACCCAGGGGAGAAATCCGCCTCCCCAAATGAAGAGGACTATTTCTTTCTTACTTGTTTTCCTTTCTCTCCCTTTCTTCTCAGAAAAGCGATGAAGACTAACAGATTAACTTATTGGCAAGCTTTTAAAAAGACCACCAGCGAGCTGAAAGGAATTATAATTAACGCTGGCATGTGAATATACAAAATCAACAAAACTTTGTCTCTAAGACTCCAGGCCACTAGACATCAATGAGAAATCGTAATGGTTAACTAAAACCAGATATACAAAATTGACATTAGATTTTTGAGAAAAATTACCCCGATTCCCAGCAGTCACCCGAGCCAGATCAAACGATTTCTAACAAAAAGGCAGTGTGGATTTGAAAGAGATGAGATCCGATCGAGACGCTGTCGAAAAAAGATTCAGCCCAGAACGTTAAGACGCGAAAATTTTCTCCCCACAGGCCAGTCCACTGTCAGTAAGCAGAGAGAAAAGGAATGGGTAGCATAAGGAGACAGTGACTCTCTTACCTCTAGTGAGGACGTGATATAGTAGCAGGCAGTAATTTGTGAACTTTGAGAAAAAATGTGTTGTGTGTTTTTGTTTATTAATCCCTTGTTTTTCTTTCTCCCTTTGTTTCTGTACAAAGAATTACGAATAAATCATTAATTCACATAGACTGACTTTTGCTGCTGTCTCTTTTTTATGTTCTAATCTGTTTTCCTATTCATGAATTGTGCATCCACACCGCCTCTTCATTTGCAGTGGTCGCTGAGTATGACACAAGACGACCGTCTTCCGTGCCTTCAACTCACATTGAGATCAGAAATCACAACATGGCAGAGAGAGTGAGGGATTTGACAGATCATCAACACCTTCAATCACGGAAAGGCAGGCAACCGGATGCAACCTCAGGTCTAGTTAATTTCCGGACAGTTGATACACGCAACACTCATATACGCAGACCTGAGATTTAGAGGCTGTTTAAAGGACACAACCAGTGAAATTAGTAACCATACAATAGACACACCCAATACATTTATGGGGCAAAATCATTGTCTCTACGATAAGCACGAAGTGAAAAATGATACTTTTAATTTATCCCAAATATTTTAAAACTCTGACATGAATACACCGATGATTTCCCAGGACTTAAAATTACATTAGAACATAGAAATATAAATGTTACAAAAGATATTCCAGTGAATAGGAAGTCCTTCACCACAGGGCAAAGATTAGATCCTGAAATTCATACTATAACCAAATACGCATTACCCAAGGAGGAATTAGATACCCCCATGTGATATTTGCTCCAAGACGACATCCTAATGTAGAAATGCCGTCCCTCTCAAATTCCTGCATCCGAGGAGTAGTCCACAATTCAACAATTAGGCTTACTAAGACAGTATAGAGCTGAAGTCTTTAAGAGACCCCACGAGATACCTTTAGTCGGCCATCTAGGTGTCACGAAAAGCTATAACAAAATTAGCAGATATATTTATTGGCCAGAAATCAAACGTAATGTCGCCAAATATTGACGAACATGTAACACTTGCCAAATAATGGGCAACCAAAGACGAAACCTTCCTCTAGCTTCATTATGCCCCATCCCTGCATTTGAGGAGACTTCCTATCGATTCTTATTAGATTGTGTAGGTCCGATTCCTAAAACAACAAAATGAAATCAATTTTCAAGATTTCCGGAAACTATTCTGATCAGGACCAATTCGGCATAAGAAAGTGGCTAAATCTTTAATTCAGTTATTCTCCATGATAGGGTTACCACGGATAACACAAACTGATCAGATACCAAATGTTACATCTGAGTTTTTCTACAATTATTGGAAACCTTCAATGTGATAACATTCATCAATCGTGTACCATTCACAGTCTCAGGGAACGTCTGAGCGATTAAACTCCACGGTTAAAAATATGTTCGCTGCTAGAGAGGCCGTACAGTAGTCAACTGGATTTAGACTTGCGTTTGGACATTCGCTTAGAGGCCCATTGAAGTATTAAACGAAGAGTGGATGCAAGAAAATGCAGCCACCGAAAACTTATCAGAATAGGTTGCATTTGCCTTTCGAGGTTATCAAAAGCCTGTGAATTAGTACGAGAAAACCTTAGATCTTCTCAATGCAAAATGAAACAAAGATATGATCAGAATGAATCAGACGAAGTTTCGACAGTAGCGATCAAAATTTAGTGCTTTTACCAACAGCTGGAAACCCTCTTAAAGCCAAATTCAATGGTGTTACAAAACAGTGGATAAAGAAGGTGATACGTTCCAGAAAGGGATATATATATATATATATATATATATATATATATATATATATATATCATTCGAAGCAGCTAAGCGGTTTAGGCAAATGTAACCGGGTAGAACAATCTAGTAAGTAGACCTAATGGACAGTACTCATTGTATGCAGTATCCTGAGACGTAGGCGTAGTCAATAGACGTCAATAGACCTCCAGATGTAGACCATTAGACCTATGGACGTTGACTTCGTCTTTATTTATGGCTGACACCATCCAATCACATGACTGTGAGGGGGAACCTAGGTGTATGCATATTAATTACATATTTATTAAATCATATGGTGAAGTCAACTATGTGGTGATATCACCTGAACGTCAAAAGTCAAAAGCCATATGTTAAAACCATATTACGACCGAAATAATGACTGTCTAATAGTTGTAATTAATATGCCAAAATCTAAGTATAAGTTAAGGGAAACTCTTGAAGAAATTTAAAAAATAAATAAACACGCAAACGCTTTGTGAAATTCAGAAATACTAGCAGATTTGGACTGGAAGTTGGAACATGCAAGCAATGAGGAAATGGAATTTTTGTCCACGCTTAGAGAAAAATTACAAGAATTATTCCCCGACGTCTCTCGATAAACTAAGCTCCAAGCAACATCCATATTGAGTAAACCCAAAAAAAAGCTGGCATCTTACGAGAGGAGATATCTGACATTGTAAAGAATCCGATGAGAGAACCAAGCATGAGTGACTGGTCATCTCCATGCGTACTGGTCAACAAAACGGACGGGTCAGTGAAATTCTGCAGTGACTACTGAAGGGTAGAATACATTACTGAAACAGACTCTTATCGCATCCCCTGGGTAGAGGATTGCAATGATAACATCGGATAGTCTAACTTCATCACGAAATTAAATCTCTTAAATGGTTTCTGATGCATTCTTTTGGCTAACTACACAAATGAGATCTCAACCTTTTTGACCTCCGATGGCCACTACCAATGCCATTCGGATGACGTACCGTGGCTTGGGAAACCAGTCAAATGTAAGCACTATTATATACGACGTTGTTGTGTACGATAATTCCTGGAAAGTACACTTAACCTTTCAAGAATTATTCATCCAGTTGATAAAAGCTAACCTCACCACAAATCTGCCCAAGAGCGAATTTTGCCGAGCCAAGGTCATTTATTTCAGACATATTGTCGAATAACACCAGCCACCACAAATGTGAAAACCCTTGGAGATTTGGGTGTATGGCCTGATATTGCTGAAGACTTTTTTCAAAGCTTTTCATATATGGAATGTTATGGCTCTTACTGCTGGGTTGTTTTTTTCGCCTAAACATCCAAAACTTGTTGAATGGCTTTCTCCGCTGAAATAAATAGGCAAAGAGAAAAGGAAAGATACAGAGACACTAGAGGGACAGTTTGGACACTGATTTTATCTTCTTGGTTCCAACGACCTCTTGTTGGGAAAATTCCTTCCCGAACAGTTTGGCACGTCTTTACCATCCAAAGTCCAACAGAGAAAAAGATATAGTTTTATTTTTGGCACCAGGAGCTCTCTCTTTTTGCGCATGCGTCAATTATCTTTCCTGTCAGAGGACTCCTGGGAGATTTTTATGTTTATTTGATTTCGTACTTTTATTTTATTTTGCATTTTTATTTTATTTCGTAGTTTTTATTTTTATTTTATATATTGTTTTTTTTTATTTTATTTCGTATTTTTATTTAATCCCTACACATCTAACCTCATTATAATAGGAACGCGAAGTTTGAATGGTTTCTAAACTGTCAAGCCAGTTTTCCACCAAATCCAATTTTTGAGTTGTTCTTATTCTGTATTAAGAGCTTCTGACTTGAAAAATGAGTTTTGATTAGCTTTGTACTACACCTACTTGCAGGTTGATTAAAATATTATTAAACACCCTGTTAACTATTTTTCAAGAAAATTCAGACCCATGAAAGAAAAAGCTACTCAATCTTAAAAAAAGAAACATTAGCTCTCTTATTGAACTTATAACACTTTGACATCTACGTATCCGCATCTCAGCACGCAGCTATGTTGAACAGATCATGACTCTCTTACTTTTCTAAGGAAAACGAAAAAAGAAATAGAATGTTACTGTGTTATAATTTAGCACTTTAAGAATATCACTTAATTATACGTCATATACGTGGCTTGGATGCACGGACGCTCTTTCACGTGTGTAGAATGAAAAAAAGATGTAATATTAGAAAAATGCAATGGATATATTTATAGCCTTTTTTCGGTGAGGAAGTGTTATAGACACTCATCTAATGGGTGGGGGGGTAACAGAGGTAAAAAAATATTTTATCAAGATTTGTAAAAATAATAATTTCGAAAATAATGTTATTGATTTCTGAATGAGTACCAATAGTGTCATTAAAATTCGACAATTATTTGATTTCCGCTAGAATTTTCAAATTAATGTTTGTGACCGAAATAAGTGGGTTATGCTGTCATTACGTTTCCATTGTAAAACTCAAATCAAAACAAAATTTTCTGACAAAATTCCGAAAATTTTAGAAGGGATTTAAAAAATTTTTAAAATGATTAACGTTAATTTAAAAGCTCTTGTGTCCATTGTAAACAGAAATGACCAGGTGTAGAGGCCAGAAATTTCAGTATTAGGTCGCGGGATACGACAACAAACCTACCTATTTTATTACTTTTACAGTACACACACATATACACAAACAATTACTCTACAACCACGAGCTTAAGCTGCTACTGATACGGTAATGCTATAGGCTCTCTTCTCCTACTCTCTCACTCTTTACTACCATTTCGTTTGGCAATGGTGGGCGAAAGGCCGAGGAGAGTAAAAAGATAGCTGGAAGGAATAGCTTGTGTAGAGAGTGTGGTGTAATGGACGGACGAACTAAGTAACTAAGGAAGGAACAAGCAGAATAATAATAATAATAACAATAATAACAATAATTGTTGTTGTTGTTGTTGTTTTTTTTTTTTTTTGTTTTTTATCCGTTCGAGGATACTAAGAAAAATTCCATTAGTGCCTGGATAAATCACCGTAAGACATTTGCCATTCCTGGATCTTAATGTTTTTAAATATATACAATGCATATATCAATGTATATATACAATGTATATATAACGTCGTTATCAGTTTCATCAAACAAAGTATGTCGGTTTAGAGAAAGCATCATTTCACCTCAGTCATATAAATGAAATTCATAGGATTTGTGAAATAAACATCAACGGAGAAATATTGCAATGTAACTCTTTGTCTTGCTGTTGTATATCTCTAAAAGCATTAACCAGCGAAATTAATAGAAATTCATATCGTTATATGATACTCCCAAAGAAAATAAACAATTTATTTTATAGTTGTATGCTAGGAATGAAAGCGAGCTTGAAGATATGCTGTAAACAGTAAAATGTTTCAGTGGTGACACTGGAGTGAAATTCGGTTTTGGGAAATGTGCTAAAGCCGTAATCAGTTTTACATGCATTACTAAAACAAACCTCCCCTCGTAGCTGACACGCTGGAGTAAGAATCAAAACTTTAGAGCAAAGAAAAGCTTGTAAGAAGGTCGGTGTAAATAAAGGTGAAAGAATTCCTGGGAAAAAAAATAAAACAAATAAGGGGTAAAGAGAACTATGGAAGTATTCGACTGATATTAAAAAATGAATTGAATTCTTAGTATAGAATTATGGCCATTAATAGCTTTTTATCTAAGTATAAAAAACTGAAAATCAAAAAAAAATCTGGAAATTAAATAAGGAAAATTGGTACATTTTTACAAAACACAATGGTTTCGTTTTTCCTTCTTTTTCTAGTGGGAAGCGAACCCATAACAATAATAATAAAAATAATAATAATAATAATAATAATAATAATAATAATAATAATAATTAATTAATTATTATTATTATTATTATTATTATTATTATTATTATTATTATTATATGAGCTTACACTATCTACACAGACAGAAAAATTGAAGCAAATAGGCCGGACATTATTGGTAAAAACCAGAAAGAGAAAACTTGTCTATTAATTGATATGGCTTGTCCAGCTGATTGTAACATAGCAACCAAGGAGTTTGAAAAACTGTCAAAATATATAGACCTGGAAATTGAAATAGAAAAAATGTGGAAATTGAAAACAATAGTTGTGCCAGTGATAGTAGGTGCACTTGGAATGATAAAAAATGGAACAAAACAACACATTGAAAGAATCCCTGGAAACCTCAGCTTAAGAGATATACAAAAAATTGTCTTATTAAGTACAGCCCACAAACTAAGGAGAACTTTGTCTATGTAACGCTAGGGATGATGGGGAAGATAGAAAAAACAGAAAATGGAGTCATAAGAACACGCCACGACCTGCCTTAGGTCTTTCCGCAGACTTGGCTGGTAGTGCGACCAAAGCAGGAATAGAAATATGATGAAAAATGACATAATTATAATTGAAGCAAATAGGCTGTACATTATTGTCAAAAACCAAAAAAAAAAGAACAAACCTGCCTATTAATTGATATGGCTTGTCTAGCGGATTGTAACAAAGCAACCAGGGAATTCGAAAAACTGTCAAAATATAAAGACTTAGAAATTGAAATAAAACAAATGTGAAAGTTGAAAACTGGGTATCGTACTAGTGATAGGAGGTGCAATTGGAATGATAAAAATGGAAGAATCCCTGGAAACCTCAGCTAAAGAGATATACAAAACATTGTTTGTTAAGTACAGCCCACACACTAAGGAGAACTTTGTCCATGTAACATTACTTTGGGAGTATCATATAACGATATTAATTCCTATTAATTTCGATGGTTAATGCTTTTAGAGATATACAACAGCAAGACAAAGAGTCACATTGCAATATTTCTCCGTTGATGTTTATTTCACAAATCCTATGAATTTCATTTATATGACTGAGGTGAAAGGATCTTAGGGAGATATGAAAAAACCTGAAATACTGTCATAACAACACCTGCCTTAGGTCATCCTGCAGACTTAGTAGATAATGCGACCATAGCAGAAATAGAATTATAATGAAAAATGCCGCTATAATAATAATAATTAGAAGAGACGCGGGTGGAATTACCACGAGAATGACGAGTTTGACGAAACGCTAAAAAAACCTACTTTTCTTTTCTCTTTTTAACTATATGAAATTTTATTTCTATTATTTTAACGTAAACATGAAGCTTTCTTCATAATATTCTTATTTAATTTATCTGTTTCTCCTTTTAACTGATCCAAATTGATTAATCAACTAGATTTCTTATTTATATATTCCTTAGTTGTCGATATTTCAACAGAATATTTTTAAACTAAGCTATTTTGTCAGAAAAAAGCAATACGTCAAGAAAAAACAATACAATACAATTTCTACGATATTCTTTCTTAAAAAGACTACTTTTTTCAGATAAAGCTATGTTGGAATGTTTAATGAAAAAATAACTGAATATACAAATGAGCAAACAAATTATATTTTTTAATTTCACAGCAGTGATAAACTTTATTAAATACATATAAACTTTTCCTTTTCCATTAATTTTGTCTTTTGACAATTATTTTCGTTAAAAGGACTAGTGATGGCAGATAATTTTTTTTTTAATTAATTAACTACTCATCCGACCAAGAGTAAAAAAGAAAAAAAAAAGAAACAAGTTAGGAAAGGAAAGAATTATTATCTCTCTATTTCTCGTTTCTTTTTAACATAATAATCTAGTGTAGTGATGTTTTCGTTAATTGAGCGGGTGTTTCTCCTTATTTTTTTATTTCTTTATTTTTTTACAAGCTGTTTTATCTTTGAATTTCAATCCCGTCTCTCTCTGCTGTCGCTGGGCAAGACAAAGGATGTGAAAACTCCGAACAACAACCACAACCTAAGGTGTCAATAGTGCTGAGGAGTGAATGGCTACTGAGGTCACGATGGATCCGCTACAGGATTCGGAACCCTGTTTTTAAAAGACCGCTACTCAACGTGCCGAGCAACTTTGGGCTAACTTTTAAACCCGTGCGTCACTCGTGGGAATAATATGATACTTAAAAATAGAAACACAATCAAGTCCATTATGTCTCCTTTAGGAAATAAACAAGGATCCCGTCCTTCAGGAAGGAACCTATCTGAGGTCGAAAAATCTGCCACAGACAAGAATGAATCTTCAGGTCCCCACAACACAACCTAGATAATTCTAAAGATGGCCCTGCAAAATTTGTAGCTAGATCATGACTATACATGTAAAGAAAGAAAACATAAAATGGTCTCGGGAGGAATAAAAAGTCGTTATGAATGCATTCCATGAAGCGTTAGTGAAACATTAGAAAACATAATTCGCCAAAAATATGACATCTGACGAGAAAAGGGTGGAGAAAGAAATAGACATTGACCACAATAAACTAAGTAAGAATGTACATCATGCTAAATAACCGACTGACAGAGGCATAAAATTGAAGAAACAAAACGAATTGCACCCAGGATAGACGGATCAACAAAACATGAAAGAGAGTCGGAATCGGAAATAAAGTAATAACATTACACAAACGATTGGTCATAATGAAGAAACCGAGATACACAAAAATCACTGTGAAGATAATGCGGAAATTTTACAAGTGTTAGAAAGGGGGATCTGAGTTCGTCTCAAGACGGCAATAACAAGTGTTCAAAACACATTGAACAGAATTATCCTCCATTTTAGAATCACTCGCCGGTACGACATTATCACCACCTTTAAATTTCTTGTTGTTTTTGTTTTTTTTTACTTTTTTTCAGTGCAATCTTACGACTAAACCCTAAACTTTCAGATCGACAAATAAAAAAAAAAAAAGAAATTGGAAAATTTCAATATTTCAACAATTTTAGTGTGGTCTCACTTTACATAGAACGTTATAGTAAATCGATCCTCCATTTTGGAACCACTCGACGTTACCACCACCTGGAAATTTGTTGATTATCAATTTTGGTTTTACTTTTTTCAGTGTTTTCGTATCTATTAAACCCTCAACTTTCTGATTGAAAATATAATTTTGTAAAAATTTCAAAATTTAAACAATTCTTTTTTGTGGGGGAGCACATTTTTTCATAAAACCTTATAGTAAATCGATCCTGTGCAATTAACTTTTTTGCTTGCACATATTCAAAAACTGAATCCTTTGCGAAATTTTTAAATAAAGCCATTCTTGGAGTTTCTGAGGAAGATACCATAGTAAGAACTAAAAAAAAATTTAAAAAGACAAAAACAAGAGCAACAACTCGTCTCCCCCCACCCAAAAAAAAACAAAACAAAACAAAGCGACTTCAACGCGAAGGATTCTAAAATGGAGGATCGATTTGCTATAACGTTGTATAAGGAAGCCCCCCCACCACACACTCCAATAAAAAACAAATGAAAAACAACAAATTTAAGCGTACAAACGTGGCTGTTAGAGATGTAAATATTAACTGCTTATTAATAGGATGATATTGACAAAAGTGCTTCCATGCAAAAAAACAAAACAAAAAAACACTTAGTACTGCCGAAATACATTATCGTGAGGCAATCGATATAGTATCCACATTTAAATATGTACAAAGTATCACACGTAATCATAAATTTCATCGAACAATGTATGTCGATATGGAAAACGACACTTTACCTCAATCATATAAATAGAACCTATAAGTCTGCTGAAATAAACATCAACAGAGAAATATTTCAAGATGGCTCTTTGTTCCACTTACTTTTTGCATATAATTAATAGCATTAACCAGCGAACTTAACAAGACAGAATGGGGTGAGAAAATAGCTAAAAAGAAAATGTTATCTATTTTACATAGATGACAAAGTTGGATGCTAAGAATGACAAAGAGCTAGAAAGTCTTCTGCAAACAGTAAAATATTCCAGGGAATATATTGGAATAAAAATCAATTTAGATAAATTTGATTAAAGCCACAGTTTTATGAGGATCTATTAAATAATACACACTGCTGTAAGAATGACTGATTTTAAAATAAAGCTCTTGAACATATGAAACAACGAAGGCAAGACAAACCTCTCCATGGTCAATATTCAAATTAATCCCAATCAAGATAAAGTTATTAATCCTCGATGGTTACGAACATCTGGATTAAATTCTGAAGCTAGTGGCTTTACTCTTGCAGTTTACTAACTAGGAACTTTCAGGCAAATATCATACATAATAAAGTGGATCCAAAATGCAGGTTCTGTGAAAAACACCAAGAAACATTAGGCCATCTAATCTCAGGATGCTCTGTACTTGCCCCAAATGAATATAAAAATCGTCACAAATGTGTGGGGCAATATTTACATTGGACAATGTTCAAACACTATGGAAAATCTGTAAACAAACACTGGTATGAACATCACCCAGCACCGGTTACAGAAATAGATGTCACCATTCTATGGGATTACACCATCTATAAAGACAGAAAATTAAAGCAAATAGGCCGGATATTATTGTTAAAAACCAAAAAGAAAAAACTTGTTTATTAATTGATATGGCTTGTCCAGAAGATTGTAACATAGCAACCAAGGAATTCGAAAATCTGTTAATATATAAAGACCTGGAAATTGAAATAGAAAATATGGAAATTAAAAACAAGAATCCTACCTGTGATAGTAGGTGCACTTGGAATGATAAAAAATGGAACAAAACAACACATTAAAACAATCCCTGGAAACCCCAGCTTAAGAAATATACGAAAAATTGTCTTATTAAGTACAGCCTGCACACTAAGTAAAACTTTGTCTATGTAACGCTAGGGATGATAGGGGAGATAGAAAAAACAGAAAATGGAGTCATAACAAAACGCGATCATTGCAGAAATCGAAATATGATGAATGATGACAGAACAATGATAATTACAAAGATAATCATTTGAAAATCTAAACGAATACAAATACCTAGAGAATGATATAAAAAGTGGCATTTTAAAACTGCTCCTGTTGTGGTTAGAGCTTTGAGTCGGATAAAGGAAGGAAATGAACAACAATTTAATAAGACCCCTGGTGCAACATCTTTTCAAGAAATAAATAAAGTAATTCTGAGAAACATAGCCATATCCTAAGAAGAGATTTAGTTTTGTTGATGCATATATTTAAGTTTTGTTGATAGATATCTTTATATTAAAAAAAAAGCACATCTTTCACTGACCCTAGGTCATTGGCTATAAACCTGCGGAAAAATTATGAAACAAAATCGAAAATAACTTTAGAAAACTAGCCATAATAATAACGAGATTCCTCATTCATTGAAAACTCATAAGTTCCTATAATTTGAAACACCATTTTACCTAACGACAAATATATCACATCTAAATATAAGATTTAAATCCTCTAAAATAGAATACATTTACTTAAATGAGTCAGTGTCATCAATTAAAAATATATCTGTTAAAGTATTTGAGAAAAAGAAATGTAAGAGCTGTGATATTGAAAATGAGAACGAGTGACACATTAAAATTAGTCAGTCAGTTAAGAGCCATACGGGATACACGCTTTGGGCGATCATGTCTCGAAAGAAACATGACTGGCTGGGCAGGAGATTATCGCGCAGTGTGATTGCCATTGTTTTCTGCGGTAGACTGGTTGCCGAACAAAGCTATAAAACCCAATCACTCATGTTATTTGACTCATATATAAAGGGAAAAGAGATTTATTATATTATTAAGCAGTAATTAGTGAGGATCAGTTTATTACTTCATAACAAGAGAAAACTGATCACCCACTTTATGCCCAGTGAAGCCTTAATCATGTTTCCAACTATTATATTCAATCAGTCAGTTAAGTGCCATACGTGATACACACCTGGGCGATCATGTGCAAAAAATGATCTCGCAATAGGTTGCCATTACTTTCTGCAGTAGACCGGTTGCCAGCCAAGGCTTTAGAACCAAATATATCCCATTATTTAACCCATAACTGGAAGGAAGAAGCGGATTAATACCTTTACCAAGGGTATTTATGCATAAGTGAATGTAAGAAATTCGACTGGAATTCGAACACGGCACACCGATGTTTCGTTCCTGGGTCGATATCCATTGCACCACAACGCACATCCCATATCATTAGAATATTACCAATTAATCGATGTTCACAAAAGATTAAAAAAAGACAATAAGTGAAACTTATCTACTCAAGAGTGGGCACCTCGATGTGGTGTAAACATTAGCAAAGTCGTATTAATTACAACTGAATATATTACATCTGAGTAATGAATTCGGTCCTCACTGGGTACCTCTTACTTTTAGCTTTGTGCCACATGCAAATGGTGCTTAGAAATTTAATTATCACTGGAAAGAATACATAAACAACGTACACATTATGCACAATTTAACATCGGAATATCATATATATATATATATATATATATATATATATATATATATATATATATATATATATATATTCAATCTTGTACAAATTATTTGAAACAAAAGTAATAATGTCTTCCTCTGATCTTTCACACTTTCCCAAATCACATATAAGTCGTCATTTGGATCTGTTTTTCTCTTCCGATCGCTGTTTGTTTTTTGTTTTTATTTGTTTACGTTTTAGACTGGAGGATCCAGTTTGTTTCTTTGCCTTAAGGACACGACTCACAGTTGAAAGGCTGACAGCAACAATATCAGCAACCTCTCTGTAAAGCGTGCAAATACGCTTTCTTGGAGTAATGCCCATCGCAGAAAATGGCCGTAGGATACCTAATCGACAATCGAGACAATAAAAATCTGACGAAATCATAGATGACGCCATATTTTTCAAAGCCAAACAAATTCTATCATACCCCTCGAAAATAGAATCATATTATTATACATTACTGTAACCGAGCTAATATGATGAAAAAACATTAATCAATTACATCCTGTCGCTTCCGTGGGTGTAAAACTGACCGTATGGTAAAAGAATGAAACTAAAACAGTTGTTTCAATTAATTTGCACAAGGTTATCGATCTATCTATCTATCTATCTATCTATCTATCTATATATATATATATATATATATATATAAATAAATTTTATAAATAATAAAAAAAAGGTAAAATCGGTTATTGAAATTGCTTAAAGACACCCCATGGTTAAAACCTAGGTCGAGTAATAACTCGTTTACAAATGAAAAATATATAAGAATATATATATATATATATATATATATATATATATAATAATGATAATAATAACAACAACAACAACAACAATAATAATAATAATGATAATATTAAAGATTTTATGGGACTTTAAAATACACAAAGACTGAGCAATAAAAGGAACCCCCCCTCCAGCCATCGTGATCGAAAACAACAAAAACAGACTGTTTTCGTATTGCAGTGTCAGTTCATGCAGATTACAATGCATCTTTTAAGATCTTAAAAGAAAAAACTAGAAATAGAAAAATCTTAAATTGTAATTTCAAAATGGCGGCATATAAGGACATCAATAATTCTTTTTTGTAGATGGAGCCCTCGTAAAATGAATGGAAAATGATCTGACAGATTTATTGAAGGGATTTTTTGGTACCCTACCTTAAAGAATTACAAAAGCATTTAATCAGAAGTACAGCTTACGCATTAAAATCATCTTCATTGTGTGTGATTTTAGGCTTTTTTTTTACAAAAACGATCAGTGGAATATGTTATAAAGTCATTTCTAATATTACGACTCTATTTGATACCTGGAAGAAAGTGTATATACAAAAATCAAAGTAAATAATAATAATAATAACAATAATAATAATAATAATTAGAAGAAGAAGAAGAAGAAGATGAGGAAAAAGAAGAAAAAGAATTATAAAATAACTATCAAAATATAATGTTTTGAAGTGGAAATTACAAAAATATGGCAAATGAGGACATCTATATTTCCAGGTGTAGTTTGAGCCCTCGGTTCTTTTTGTAAAGTTTCTGGTAGACTAATTGAATGATCACTGTAGCCCATGAGCTAACGAAATAAAAAAAATCTTACGGGTACAGCTTAGACCTTACGAAGGGCTTTATTTATGTGAGATTTTTTTTTATCGTATCACCCAGAGCAAGGCGGTAATGCCACTGATATGCAGGGGGAGACCTCAGTGGTATTACCGCTTTACTCGGGTTGATACGATTAAAAAAAATGTTTGATCTGACCTTGTTTTAATTTTATTTTTATCTTTTATTTATTTATTTTCATAAATGTCTGTTAAAAACAAATCCCAATGAATCTTGATACTCGAAACGAAAAAGTAGTACTAGACACAAAAACTTATATAAAACAACAACACATTGTTGAAAGAAAAAGGTATTACCAGCAATAAATAAATAAAATTTAGTTGGCAATAAATGACATGCCGAGGTTGATATGCCATAAAAACAAAACAACCAACCAGCTTAAATTACCGGAATGAGACTCGGCGGGGTATAGCAGTGTCTCATGGGTAACAAGGATTTCTCAATCTTAGCCGGAAGTCCTCCAAAATTAGGATATTTTTAAATTTAATAACCTTCCTGGTATGAATGAAACGACCAATAAAATTATTCAAAATAATGACAGGAATGACACTAGAACCACTGGGGAATGTAACAGTTACAGGCAAGTGGCGCATTACAAAGGATGGTGAACCCAGTCATTATCCTACTACTAAAGTGTAGAAAAGACAAAGATGTCAAATGCTGAAAAATATTGATCAAAAATTAAAGAGCAATTCAATGAAATTCGAAATGAGATGAAGACTGCAAACATTTAGAAAACTATTATCCTTTTACTATTCAAGGATTCTCCGAAAATATTCTTAAGTTATAATTTCTCATGTTGGCACCATCAGTCAATTTTGAAACTGCAAAACCAACATAATAATAAACAGAAAAAGCAGTCAAAGACCGCCATCCTTCCCCAAGGCAATACCGACTTCATCTCCGTGATAAGCGAAAGATGGTTATTAAAATAATGAAAAATTAAATTGACCACTATGAAGAATTGATATAAAGAATGCATTCGACCGTTATCTAAATTTGATGCACACGTAAAATAAAGCAGGGGAGGTTATTCAGTATATAAAATGATCTAGTGGAAGTATTTCAGTATTTGGCATTTGAAAGGCAAAAGTTGATGTTATTAATAACCCAGAAACTTTTTTCGTACCGGACTGAAACCAAAATCTAAGCAGTTCGTACCAGTCATGGGGTTAATCGCCCTTTAAAAGTTTTATCCTAATCCATCCAGCGGGTCTTAAGGTATCTTAACAACGGTTAAACAAACAAACAAATCAGACAAATACTATGCTTACGGCGGAGTTAACAATAATGACTATCACAACAAGAGGAATACCTTCCTCGTTATAATCTCCTCCATTTACAAAAATGGAATGAACACAAGCCCCAGATAAACTGGAAGGTGAAAACATTACAGTAATCTTTGACTTCACCATACAATCTGACTACGCTAGATGAGTTCAAAGACAACAACAGCAACATCAAAAATAATTTCTAATATATTAATAAGTTTTTTTTGTTTGTTTTTTTTTTTGTCTGCTAAGAACGTTCCAACAAAGGAATTTGATAAACTTTCAAATATGAAGACATGGAAATAATTTTTGAAAATGAAGCATTTAATCAAAACCATTATTCCAAAAATAAAATGCCCAGTCAAAGAGCTCAAACCCCCACCAAGACAATACCGACATCATTTCAGCGATTAGCATGAGATGATTATGTACTATTATTTAAAAAAATATGCGTTCAGAAAATGTAATGAAGTAAAGCAATCTGGGTGTGGTAATTCAGTATTTGGCATGTAGGAAAAATATTAGTAAAATCTGGAAAATAATCCAAAACCGGATCAAACACAAAACCTAATCAGTTCGTGCCAGTCACGAGGTCAATTCTTACTGAAAATTCATCCGAATCCATCCATTGCCTCTTGAAATATCATGACAGACAGACAGACAAGACGAGCAGACTTAGAAATGCGACCAAATAAAACACGGTAAGGAATCGTGGACTCAGCATGCATGCAACGATGATGTGTTGGAAAGAATGGCAACAAAAATGAAATTAATACTGAGCATCAGGAAGAGACAACTGAAGTTTCTGGGACATGCAATAAGGAAGGAGAGCTTGGAGAACCTGATACTGACAGGCCAGATAGTAGGAAAAAGAGACAGAGGAAGGCAGCGGATAACATATTTGCAGGGCCTGATCAGGTGGATGACGGAATGGGGGTTGCGGGGTGTATTAGGAGCAAACATACTGAGAACTACAAGGGTTAGGGAGACGTGGAGAACCATGATCGTCTACGTCCTGAAGGGACAGGGCACATAGAAGAAGAAGAAGAAGAAGAAGAAGAAGAAGAAGAAGAAGAAGGCAAAAGTAATAACAGAATCGGTAATTGTCTACATGCAACGTGATATCACGTGCGATACCCTACCCTCATTAGCCGCCAAATAGAGAAGGTGACGAATGCGGTACTGTCACTCCTAACCGCCACCAGCAGCTTTTGTTAGTGGACAGGGCATTGTTTTTCGGTTTATAAGTAAGGCTCTATGATTTTTATGCAACTGGAAGTCAACCTCTCGAACGTTTTGTTCGATAAAACAATTTGATTTTGATTGTAACACAAGACATAACGCGCTCTTAACAACCGGTAGCGACGTTTCATTTAGGTAAACAGATGTGTTTCACGTCGGAAGTAGCATTATGTCTGATGGTTTTAATTAAATTTGTTTATTTTTTATCTTGATCAGATGCGACTCGACACCCGCTGAGCTGTGGTCTGGACATAATGTGAAGTACTCTTCAGGGAATTAAATAAATAGAAAATTTATTGCTTGTAATGCTTTTTTATCGATAAAATTTAGTGAAGTACAGTTTAAAAACATCTCAGGAAATTTCCTCACTATATGCGATGCAAACTGTTCTGCTCAATTAAAAAGCTCAAACGCTAAAAATCTTCCCTATTATAATAAAGACTATTTTGTATTTCTTTATATATATATATATATATATATATATATATATATAGACTATCAGTATAGCCCGGCCTTGCTCGGGTGTAATGAAAGCTTTAAAACAAATCCATGGTTCTGGAGCTCAAACTCTTTGGACATTGCCACGAAAGACTGAAAAGCTATGTTGCTTCCAGTTAAAGCTAAACCGTAGACTGAAAGAAAAATGAAAAGATGTAAGTCAAATTTTGATTTCCTGGTATCGATATAAAATTTCCTGCACTATTGTAAGTACTGGAACCTTGAAACTTCTGAATATCGTTTCTTATGTTTTTGTCTATGAGTGTATCAAATTTGATTAAAATCGGACAACTCCTTCTATAACCCGATTTTTTCAATTATCGATTTTCGATATTTATTGGGGGTATCTCGACACAAAACCTAGCTATGAACACTCCCAAACGCTTATAGTACAACTGTGTAAAATTTTAAGAAAATCGGTTCAGCCGTTTCGGAGTCTATAGGTAACGGACACACACATACACAGACACACACAGAGATATAGTTACATTTTAGATTATATATATATATGTGTGTGTGTGTGTGTGTGTGTGTGTGTGTGTGTGTGTGTGTGTGTGTGTGTGTGTGTGTGTGTGTGTGTGTGTGAAGAAATTATTCGTTTGAACATTATTTTGATCGATACTCGTATTTCAGTCGATGTTCAATTTAGAATCAAACAGTATTATATATTTATTTCTACCGGCCTGATTATTTACGATAAATTTTATTACGAAAATGAGTGTCATTCGGCAGGATTTTCGTAGCAAAAATTTCTCGTAAATAATCAGGCCGGTAGAAATAAATATATAATACTGTTGGATTATTAACAGAATATCTACTTAAATACGAGTATCGATCAAAAATGATGTTCAAACAAATAATTTTATATTGTCTGTTGTTTTTAACCAATTTCTATAATATATATATATATATACTATAGTCATCTGCAGACAGATCTGTTCTACTGTATCACAGCTCATCTGTACAGCTTAGACTCCGCTCGATTCCTAACCCAGAATCGAAACCCGACCGAATCGGTGTCAGCCGGCGATTCTACCCATAGGCCACGAGCGTCCGGTAGAAGAAAGGAGGCTTTTTAGCGCGTATAAATACATTATTGAATGAGCGATGCGTATATGCCGGAGTAGCTACTGTTTACAAAGTCTCCCACTCTTCCAGAGTGCTCAATCAGGGTGTGAGAGCGTAATATATATATATATATATATATATATATATATATACAAAACGTTTTTCTCCTTAACTGGGCCCATTCACGCCGACTTCAAAGTTTAGTGAGGACGTCGGTATGATGGTCTTATTCATCTGGGCTGTTTGTCGTTAGATCCTGTTTTTTTTTCTTCTTTAAAAAAGGACATTGTGTGGATTTTGTGGGAGGAGTTTATTTGTAATTGGTTGATTTTCTTTTTGTTTATGATTAGTTGATTTTTCTTTTTGATTTTGTTTCTGTTTGTTGTAGTTTTATATTTAACTTTATTGTTTGTTTTTAGTGTACGCATGAATGAGAGAGTTTGTTTAATTGGTCTGAATCTTTTGTTGTATTGATCTCTTTTTATTTTCTTTAATGTGTTGGTGTCGTTTCCCGCATGACAATTTATTTTTTCTGTGTTGGGTGTTTTTGTGTATATTTGTGTCTATGGGCTTTACGTATTTTTTATTTTTCTTTATTTGATGTTGTGTTATTTTCTGCTTTTATCGTGAGTGGGTGTTTATATGTATTATTTTTTGCATTTATATTATTAGTATGCTTGTTTTTGTCTATTATTTTCTGTTTATTATCGTGATTTAGTATTTGCATATTTGTATTTGTGTTCATATTTTAAATTTTTTAATCTTTATTTTTTATTTAAACTGTCTGTAAGTTCCGTTTTTGTTTTATTTTCTTGTTATTTATTTTTGTTTGTGTAGCAAAGTAGCTATTTATTCGCATATCCACATTTGTTCATTATCTCGTTTCTTTTGTTTAATATTTTACTTTGATTTTTAAAATTGATTACTGCTGGCTTCTCTTCCGAGCACAATTTACAATTTTTCTATTAATAGCAAAAGTTTTAAATTATATTTGTATTCATATTTCTATATTTTTAAGGTTTTTATTATTTTTATTTATATTGTTTGTATGTTTTCTGTTTGTTTGATGTTGTTATTTATTGTTGTTTGTGTAGCAAAGTAGGTATTTATTCACATGTCTATATTTTCCAATTATCTCGTTTTGTTTCTTTTATTTTATTTTGATTTTTAAAACTGATTATTGCTAGCTTCTTTTCCAGGCTGGTCTTACAACTTTTGCTATTAAGAGTCTGGAAGTATCTCAACAGGTAGCTTTTATTCGCAGCTAATATGTAATTCTTGTATAACTTTTTATGGCCCACTAACATTCCGCTTTGAACTCATCAGTGTGTCGTGACGAATAGTTTGGAAAACACTGTTCTAGATTCTAAGAACGTTTCTGAGAAAATAGTGACTTACTTTTTTTTAATCATCTCACCCCAAGCAAGGCATTCCACTGTCACTATTGCGCATGGGGCTACATAGGGGAAGGTAAAGAGAAGGAGGGTTTAGACATAGGGAATGTCAGGAGGAATGAATGTTAGACATAGGGAATGTCAGGAGAAATGAATGTTAGACATAGTGAATGTCAGGTGGAATGAATGTTAGACATAGGGAATGTCAGGAGGAATGAATGTTAGACATAGGGAATGTCAGGAGGAATGGGAGCAGGTTAGTGTGTTAGCAGGTGTCTATAGACCTTACATTTAAACTCCTGGAGATTGTATCCGTCGGGGAAGCAATCGTGTGGAAGGGAATTCCACAGTCGGGAAGTGCGAGGAAAGAAACTGTTCGAGTAGAAGTTGCGATTGCATTTTATCGGTTTTACTGTAAAAGGGTGGGATCTAGTTGCTATTCTAGTATCTCGTGCAAATTCGTATTTAGGGGCCACCAGTGATCTAAGTTCATCGGAGCAGAAGCCGTGAAAGTATTTATAGAAGACACACAGGGAAGCCACGTAGCGCCGGTGGGAGAGAGACTGCAGGCGGTCTGCCAAGTCGGTATCTATCACATTACAGACCCTCCTCTGAACCTTATCGAGAAGAAATACTGATACGTTTCTGCTAATTAGTCAATAGCTGGGGAGTGCATATATTGATTAATACCTTTCTTAAAACTATTTGCGCGTAAGTGAATATAACAATATTCGAAACCTGTCTTCCAAGTTTCTAATACTGAGATGTTATTCATTAAGTAACACACACATCCAAGCTTACATCACCTGGTATTTCGAAGCGGTTAACTATTTAGGTACTGACAGGTCTCAATGTTGCTTAACTTCGGTGAGTGTACGAGAATCATTACTTCAACGTGCGGAGTTCGTTTAATTCACCTTTGTTATAGTGAAACACACCTATTCCTCAGATAAAGGATTCTCCCTCCTATATTTATAAGAGTTAACAGGAAGTTAACTCGAGAGGTTCTTGGAAAGTTCATAGGATTTCTAGAAAGTTCTATTGGAGTTCAGTAGAACTACTAGTCAGTTGATAATAGTCGGCAGTTAGCCGAATACTAAGAAGTTAGATAACAGTGAAAGATTACCAAGTTCCTAAAATTTAGGGTGCTTCAAGACCATTAGCGACTGACATAGCACGATTATAACTTTCAGTGCGAAAATTACTCCACAACAACTTTAGAATAAATACCGTTGGAATTCATCTTGTCTCCACTTTCAGCAATGGAGCATGGGTTTCGTTTAGTCTTTTTTGTCTTTTTTTTAATCATTTCAACCCAAGCAAGGCATTCCACTGCCACTATAGCGCAGGGGGTTACATAGGGGATGGTGGTGAGAGGGCGATTGGATATAGGAAATGTCAGAAGGAGGGTGATAGACGGGTAATGAGGTACATAGGAAGAGTATTTGAGAGAATGGGTGCGAGTTAGTGTGTTAGGAGGTGTCTATTGACCTTACGTTTAAACTCCTGGAGATTGTAGCTGTCGGGGAAGCAAGTATGCGGAAGGGAATTCCACAGGCTGGAAGTGCGAGAAAAGAAGCTGTTGGTGAAGAAATTGCGGTTACATTTTATTGGTTTCACTGTAAAATGGTGGGATCTAGCTGCAAAGCTAGTATCTCGTGCAAATTCGTACCTAGGGGGCACCAGTGATCTAAGTTCATCGGAGCAGCAGCCGTGAAACTATTTAGAGAAGAGGCAGAGAGAAGGAACCTCACGCCGGTGAGAGAGTGACTGCAGGCTGTCAACCAAGTCGGTATCGATCATATTACAGATTCTCCGGTGTATTTTGTCAAGAACCCCGAGGAGAATTGCAGGGGCACCCGACCAAATGTGGCAGCAGTATTCAATACACGGGCGGATGGTAGATTTATATATGTGCAGGATAGATTCAGACGGAAAGAACTTCCGGGCCCTGCACAGAGAACCGACATTCATAGCAGCGGATTTAGCAATGGATTCGATGTAGTCATTCCACTTCAGTTCGGCTGAGAGTGTGAGGCCAAGCAGGCGTAGTGTTTTACGCTCTGGGAAGCAAGCCTGTTCCATGCTACTGGAAGGTTGGTGCGGTTGTCTATGGTGGTTAATGCTAATGGGAGGTAGTCTTCTAATCTTGTTTTGAAAGTAATCTAGACTAAGGAAGATTCTGAATTGATGATGTGTTATGTAGAACCGGCGCGACGCATACTATACAAATGTCGAAAAGTTTATAGGGTTAAGAATTAACTGCAGAGTGGTTTTGCGTATGTTATGGGCCCCGCTGAGTTAGATATATTTAAATAGATTATAACAGATTGAAAAGATACGCAAAACCACAGGATACGTAAAACACCTCATATCTGTTTATGACTGTAATATTTTTACCAAATACAGTTTACGATTTCATGTACACGTAGAATATTTTGATAAAATGTAAAAATTGAGTGCAGCTCTTAAAAATATGCTTTGATCATAATGAGAAAAAATGTAAAACAATAATAGAACTAGTTACTCATTAGGCGTTAAACAAAAAATAAATGTGCCGGTATATATATATATATATTTCGAACTAATGTTTTCAAAAGAAAATAATGAAATGGAAGTTAATGAAAATATCTGGAAAGAAGCACAAAATATTAGTTGACAAAGTTGGAGTAGACACCTACTCAGCTTCCCTTATGACATTAGCAAGAGTTTTCTTGAAGCGACAAAAGTGCAATGCCTAAACTTGACCAAAAACCAAGTGAACAGATATATATATATATATATATATATATATATATATATATATATATAGTGTATCGAGGCAGCAAGTAATTTTCTAAACATATGCTGTTAAATATAAGACACAATGAATGTCTATTATGTTTAATCATGAGGCGTTCTAATCGTCGTATTTTTGCTTTAATTTCAGTTGAAAATAAAGACAAAAATTCTCCAACATTTGGATAATTATTTACTGATTTTCTTCTAAGCTTTCGGCTCACATGAGCCATCTTCAGAGAGGTTGTTTAAATTGAAATATTATAACATCCACCATCACCGACGATTTTATTTTGTGTTGACATAAAACTCCGCTTGGCAACGGCAATAGTTACCAAAAATAATAAACGCAGTTCTTAAATTGGCGATGCGATTTTATGACGTCACACCGCGTGACGACAACAAAACCATTTAGTCAAATGCAATGTAAAATGTTATTTCCGGTTTTAAATTTAATTTTATTGAGTGTTGGTTGTTTAGATTTGATGTACATGGCCTTTCTGATCAGAGTACTAATAAACAACATTTCTCTGAAAAACATATACATGTAGGTAATATCAGACAGATTTTGGTCAACAATACGGTGATCCTTACTCATACACACAGTAAGAGGAACCTGCAGATATTGGAGGCCATGTACATCAAATATATATATATATATATATATATATGTTTAAATAAAATAAAGACAAGAGGAAAACTGTATTTTAAATCGCCTACGCGTTTCGTCCTGTGATGGACTTTATCAAGGCAAAAAGACGAAATGATCTTTATTCTAAAGTAAGTTTCTATTAACAAAGAGTTTGGGCAACCACAAAGACGCTCACAAATCATTTAAAAGGAGCAACAGAATATTTTAGTTTTTAGAATTTCTTCATGTGTAGTACAAATGCACGCGATATTAAAATGAAGGAAATTTTACCGTTTTCTTTGAAAAACTGAGTTATAATCTGAGATTAAGGACAGAATGGTTAAATTCTGTCCTTAATCTCAGATTATAACTGAGTATATATATATATATATATATATATATATATATATATTCTAAACATACTGTTAAATATAAGAGACAATGAATGTCTATTATGTTTAATCATGAGCCGTTCTAAACATCGTATTTTCGCTTTAATTTCAGGTGAAAATAAAGACAAAAATTCTCAAACATTATTAAGTTGGTTCTAAGCTTTAGGCTCACATGTGCCATCTTAAGAGAAACAAACAACCAACACTTAATAAAATCACGTTTAAATCTTGTCACAACACATTACATTGCATTTAAATTTAAATTGGAATTAAATATACGGTTCTGTTCGAGCCCTCACGCGGTGAGACGTCATAGAACCGCATCACAAATTTACGAACTGCGTTTGCTATTTGATAACTGTTGTCGTATTTTAGCAAAGTGCGTTGTGGTACAGTGGATATCGGCTCGGAACAAGAAATCGGGGAGTCGAGTTCAAATTCTAGCTGAATCCATTGTATTCACTTACGCGCAAATACCGTTGGGAAAGGTATTAATCCGTCTCTTCCTTCCAGTTATGGGTTAAATAGCAGGACAGATTGGGTTCTATAGCCTTGGTCGGCAACCAGTCTACCGCAGAAAGCAATGGCAATCTACTGCGGGATAATCTTCTGCCCAGTCAGTCATGTCTCTTTCGAGACATGATCACCCAAGCGTGTATCACGTATGGCACTTAACTGATTTATGTCAACACAAGCTAAAATCGTCTGTTAACGTCCTTGTAACCGTGTGAAGAATGGATCTTATATTGCAGGCGGACGACTGCAAATCAGGGAAACATTTTGATCGCTTTTTTAGACCTTACTTTACGATTAGATATCGGACTACCCAACTATCTGACTGCATCTTTCTTATACCTTATTTCTTGGATAGGTCTCGTAGATTTTGCTTACGGACAACACTGCCTATATGTTTCTATGTCGTAATCGATTATTTTTCCTACCTGTTTCCTTTGTAAATTCGGCCATCTCTGCTACATGTTGTACATTAAATTAAGGCAACCCTCCAAAATGACTGTACTTAAAATTTAGACAGCACTTATAAGGAAAGACATGTTTTAATATATGAAAGCTTCATTAAGATTAATGCGTACACATAAATATCCAACATAAAAAATAGGAATTCAGAAGTGTGAACATCAATAAATGCATTGACACATGAAATAGACCAATCATAAACAAAAACACTGCGCCTTCTCGGGTTAACTCTCACAACAGACCTCAAGTAGAATGACTTTATCGAATCCATAGCTAAATCCGCTACTAAGAAGGTCGATTCATTGTGTAGGGCCAGGAAGTTTTTTCGTCTGAATGCCGTCTTGCACATATATAAATCTACCATCCGCCCGTGCATTGGGAACTGACGACATCAGGAAGATAACGGATGAAGATCAGAAACAGCATAGGACCTAGGATATAGCTTTAAAGAAATCAACTATTGAGCCGAGAAGAAACGGTGGTGTCATCTGCACAGATGCCTATTGGGAACTGATGGCATCAGGAAAGTCATTGATGTAGATCAGAGAAATCATAGGACCTAAGATATAAATCTATCATTTGCCCGTGCATTGAATACTACTGCCATATCTGTGTTACTGCTATCCACCTAGGTGTCCTTGACAAAATCCAACTGTGAATCTATAAAGTGATCGATCCCGACCTGGCAGCTCAGATGCAGTCACTTTCTCACCGACGCAATGTGGCTTCCCTGTGTCTCTTCTACAAATACTTTCATGGTTTCTGCTCCGATGAACTTAGTTCACTGGTGACCCCTATATATGAATTTACTCGAGCCAAAAATTAGCAACTAGATCCCATCCTTTTACTGTGAAACCAATAAAATGTAAACACAATTCTACTCCAGGGTCTTATTTTCTCGCACTTCTCACTAGTGCGATTCCCTTCCGTTTACTTGCTCCCCCAACAACTACAGTCGCCAAGAATTTAAAAGTAAAGTCAATAGTCATCTCCTATCTCAGTAACCTGTATCCTGCTCCTTTCTCCGTCCACTTCAGTCTCAGCACTATCATTATCCTTCATTTAACCACTTCCTGACACCCCTTATAACCTGTCACTCTTTCTTATAACTATTCCTCCTATGTACTCCCCTCCACAAGAGTGGCAGTAAAATGCCTTGCTTGGGGCGATATAATAATTATTTAAATCCTAAAGAATAGTGAATATATTGATATAGGCAAGATTAGGTAAAAAAAAACCTACAAAGTGAAACTGAATTGTTATAAGAACCAAATATATAATGAGTAGGAAATATATGAACAAGGAAACTAAAAATGCAAGCAATATTGAGGCGATACTGAACGCCATTATTTTTTTAATCATTTCACCCCAAAGAAGGCATTCCACTGCCACTATTGCGCAAGGGTTTACATAGGGAAAGGTGCTGAGAGAGTGATTAGATATAGGAAATGTCAGAAGTGTGATAGACGCGTAAGGAGGTACATAGGAAGAGTGTTTGAGAGAATGGGTGCGAGTTAGTGTGTTAGGAGGTGTCTCTTGACCTTACATTTAAACTCCTGGAGATTGTAGCTGTCGGGGAAGTAAGTATGTGGAAGGGAATTTCATAGGCGGGAAGTACTAGAAAAGAAGCTGTTGGAGTAGAAATTTTGTTACATTTTATCGGTTCCACTGTAAAAACGTGGGACCTAGTTGCTAATCTAGTATCTCGTGCAAATTCGTACCTAGGGGGCACCAGTGCTCTAAGTTCATCGAAGCAGAAGCCGTGAAAGTATTTATAGAAGAGGCACAGGAAAGCCATGTCACGCCGGTGAGAGAGTGACTGCAGGCGGTCAGCCAAGTCGGTATCGATCACATTACAGATTCTCCGGTGTATTTTGTCAAGAACCCCGAGGAGAATAACAGGGGCACCCGACCAGAAGAAAGAATACACAAATTAGCCTGATTGGGTCGGCAGAGTGATTCCATCAAACTGTGCAAGCTACTATATTGTCACCCGAGAGATAACTGATATATGAAAAAACCTAGAACCTGTTCTCTACATTTTAAGATTGAAGCCGTTTACCCAATCCAGTTCTGTAAACAAGATCTGGAAGTGAATAATAATAATTATAGTTAATATTGTGTCATTTATTTCGATTTCTGCTATGGTCGCACTACCTACTATGTCTGCAGGATGACCTAGGGATGGACGTGGTGTATTGTTATGACTTCATGTCATGTTTTTGTATCTCCCCTAACATCTCTAGCGTTATATAGACAAAGTTTTTCTTAGTGTGTGAGCTGTACTTAGCAAGACAATTTTTGTATATCCCTTAAGCTGGGGTTTCTAGTGATTCTTCAATGTGTTGTTTTGTTCCATTATTTATCATTCCAAGTGCACCTATTACGACTGGAACTATTCTTGTTTTCAATTTTCACATTTTAAATTTTCGTATTTAAATATTCAGGTTTTTATATTTTGATTTTTTTTTATTTCCTTAGTTGCGATGTTACAATCCGCTGGACAGTCATATCGATGTCTTTTATTGTTTTTTTAACAATAATGTCCGGCCTATTTGCTTCAATTTTACTGTCTGTATAGATGGTGTAATTCCATAGAATGATGACATCTATTTCTGTAACCGGTGATGTATTTGTTTACATATTTTTAATTTGTTTGCACATTGTCCAGTGTAAATATTGCCCCAATCAATCGTGACGATTTTTATATTCATTTGAGGTAAGCAAAGAACATGCTGAGATTTGATGGTTGATTGTCTTTTGGTATTTATCACAGAAACTGCATTTTTAATCCGCAATATTATCTATGATATTTGCCTGAAAGTTCCTAGTGAAAAGACTTTGGTTTTGCGCTGCAAGAATAAAGCCTTCAGTTTCAGTATTTAATCCAGATGCACGTCATCTGAGATGACTATTAACTTTATTAAGATTGGATTATTGGCAAGTTCTGCATATTGGTCATGCAGATGTTTGTCGTGCCAGCGTTGTTTCATCTGTTCAAGAGCTTTATCCTTGGCTTTCTTTTTCATATTTCTTTCCGCAATAGTGAGTTCTTGGCTTCTGTTCTACAGAATCTTGGCTTGCTTTTCTACAGAATCTACTAAATGTAAATCTTGTTTGTATTTACCGCCTTCTTTCATTATCGAATATTTTTTTCTTTTTGTTTTCATGTTGTTTGACTAATTGTATCATCCAGTCCTTTGTTGTTTCTATATATGTTACTAGCCAATAGTCATTGTCTTTATGACAATTCTAGCTGCATCAAACCTCCTCTTCCTTCTTTATGGGGTATGTATAGGCGATCTGCATCAGCCTTTGAATGATGTATCTTATGTTTACAAAGGAGCTTTCTTGTCTTAACAATTCATTCGTCTGATATCGTTCAGAATCCATTTCAAGATGTTGAAGCTATATTAATTTACTGGGATGACAAGGTTATTAATGGCCATAATTCTGCTCTGAGAATTCAATTCACTTTTTAAAGATGACTCGTAGCCTTCTATAGTTCTCTTTACGCACTATTTCTTTCATATTTTTATGGTGAATTCTTTTACTCTCATTCACACCTCGGTACTTATCAGCTTCTTCTTGCTCTAAGTTATTTATTGCGATGAGTATTAACATTATCAAAATTGGATTTATTAGCAGGTTTGGGATATTGGCTATTCAGAGCTTTGTTTTCCAGCATTGTTTCATCTGTTCAAGGGCTTTATCCTTTAGGTAATTATAAGCTTCTTTTTTTTTCTAAAACATTCATTGTTACAGCAGTGTCTAAGCTAATAGAGGATGTTTATTGTAGCGACCTTCGTAAAATGCACATTGATGAAAATTTGTTTATTTATTTATTTATTAGCACATTTATGAAAATTTAATTTCATTCCAATATTTTCACTGAAGCATTTTACAGTTTGCAGAAGACCTTCCATCTCATTGTCATTCTTATCATACAACTTTAAATCATCCATGTAAAATAAATGTCTTATTTTTTTAGCTATTTTATAACTACATTCTCTCCTGTTAAGTTCACTGGTTAATGCTATTACTGATATTACGGGAGACAAACAGCCATCTTGAAATATTCCTCTGTTGATATTTATTTCACCAGACTTATAGGTTTCATTTATTGGATTGAGATAAAGGGTTGTTTTCCATATCGACATACACTGTTTGATAAAATTGATGATGACGGATAACACCTTGTATATATTTAAAGTCTTTAAGTTCCAGGAATTTGGTACACCATCGCATGCCGTACGATAATCTATTTAGGCAATACTAAGGTTTTTCTTTGCATTGAAGCAGTTTTTCAAGATCATCCTATTTATAAGTAATTGGTCTTTACATCCGTAACAGCCACGTTTTCACCCTCTTAGTTCAAGGGGTAAAATGTCATTTCCTTTCTAGAAGAAATATGTCTGATTTGATAAAATAGATTGTATGTTGTGGAAATGCATTTAATTGGTATGTAGTTTTTAGCTTATTTGTGTCACAATTCTTGGGTAGAAGAAACGTAATTCTTTTGGTTATCCATGCAGGAATGTTAGGGATGTCGTAATCCATTTCTTGAAGTTCTTCGGCTAGTTTCTTTGTGTGCTTTATTTAGATAATGTAGCCAAAAGTTAGAAATTCTATCTATTCCTAGAAATTTTCAGTTGTGTGCTCTTTTCAGTGCACATTTAACATCCTCTTCTGTGATTCCCGTCCATGTATAATCTAGTTTATTTTTCATTCGTTCTATCTCTTGCGCAATACAGTCTGCTTCTTTGTTATGTTCTTTCAGGTAAACCTATATTTTTTCCAGAACTGTATAACCTCTTCCATCTTGGGGCAGGGACTACCACTTCAATTTTTTGTTTACCTAATTCCCTGTAAAATGTCTTTGTATCGGTTTGGAAGATCTTGTTCTGTCTGTAGAATCTTGTTATTTCCTCATAAAGTCTTATTCTTTGAGCCTTTAGTTGAATTATTTGCTCTATTTTTTCCCTAGTTAATAGGACTTCATTTTCTTTCCTTAACTTGTATTTTCGTTCGACTCATCTGCCTTTTCCAGTTTTTACATTTATACCTCTTGCCAGTTCATCGAGTACTAATAATGCACTTTTAAGTTGTTCGATTTCTTTTTCTATTTTTATTTTTCAAGTTGGATCTTCATGTCTGTGAGACTGCCTTTTCTTTAATTTGGTATTCAATTTTTTTCTTGCTGATATTGCTGATGCATATATTGCTTCATTGAGATTTATATGAGCGTCTTATTTATCCAGAATTAAATTGAGTTTTAAATTGTAGGGCTTAATAATTTTGTTGGTTGTAATTTTGGGCGTTTTTCTCGTTCCTTCATTGCAATATTTTGTATCTGACTTGGATGGCTCTTGATTTCTTCCTTGGCTGTTCTTGTTTTCCGTAAAAAATTCTGTTTAATGTGTTTTGAACGAGTGTTATTACCGCCTTGTAACCGATTAAGTCACACCTTTCCAACACTTCTAAACTTTCAGCATTACCTTCACAGTGGTTTTTGTGTATCTCGTTTTTATAATCATGTGATGTAGCTTGTGTGATGTTACGACTTTTTCTGATTTTCGTCCCCTTTCCTGCTTTGTTGATTCGTCTATTCTGGTTGCAATTTCTTATATTTATTTAATTTCCGCCTCTGTCAATCGATTATTACACATGATGTAACTTCGTATATTGCCTGTTTTATTTTTATCAATGTACAACCTTTTCCCGCCAAATGTTATATGTTTGCTGAGTAATGTTTTTTTGAGGTTTGAGTAACACTTCATGAAATGCAGTCATAATGACTTTGTACTCCTCACGAGATAATTTTAGTTTTTCTTTCTTTAAACGTACAGTTATGATTCTAGCTGGAGAATTTGCAGGGCCATCATTAAGATTATTCTGGTTGTGGGGGACCTGAAGATTCATTCTTTGTGGAAAAGTTTGTTCCTATGGCAGATTTTTCGAGATCAGATTGGTTCCCTCCTGAAGATGGGCTCTGTAATTCATTCCCTGGAAGTGCCATACTGGACATTTTTTTTTTATTTTTACTTGTCATATTTTCCCACGAGTGGCGCACAGGTCCAAACGTCAACCCAAAGTTGCCCGGAAAATTGGATAAAAGTCTTTTACAAACAGGGTTCCGTAACATCTAGGGGATTGTTTGCTAACTCATAACGAAGTAGCCATTCACTCCTAGTCACAAATAACACTCTGAGTTGCGGTTTGTTGTTCCGAGTTTTCTTTCTTCTAGATGCGTTGCCAAAAACAGCAGACAGAGACGCAATTGAAATTCAAAGAGAAAGATGCTGGTCAAAGAAAAAACTTAGGGAGAAATAGCCGCTCAAAGAAAAAACACAACACTACTCTAGAGTGTTATGTTAAAAAAAAACAAGAAGTGAGAGAGAGAAAATAATATGGAGTTGGCAATTTTTGCTTCACTTTTCTTTTCTTCTATTTTCCTCTTATTTTTTATTTTTTCTTCTTAATCAACTAAGTTATCAGTTAAAAAATGTTCTTGCTACCATAACTAGTCCGTGTAACGAAAATAATTGTTAAAAAACAAAATTCATAATTTAAATATCTTCTTCGCTTTTTCCTGTTGCACAAAGCAGACCCAGTTCCGTCATCCACCTGTTAGTACCCCCGTTATCCACCGCTTTCCCTTATCTCTGTTTGGCCTTTTAGTATCAGGTTCTACAAGCTTTCCTTCCTCATTGCATGTCCCATGAACTTTAGCCGTAACTTTCTTTCTAATGTTCAGTATTATTTTCCTTTTCGTTTCCATCCTTTCCAAAACCTCATCATTGCTCACGTGCTCGATCCATGATATCCGCAGCACCCTTTTGTAGAACCACATTTCAGATGTTTCCTTCATCTTTGATTATATTATCTAGCATTCACTGCCATATTGAAGAACTGAAATCACATAGCAATCAAGTATTCTCATTTTTGTTTCGAGTGAAATTTTCTTGTCACTTAATACTCTACTCAGCTTCTGGGATGCGACCTTCACCATCGGATCTCTGTGTCGCACTTTCCATTTTCTGTTAGAACACTTCCCAGAGATTTAAATTTTTGTACCTGCTTGATTTTAGTAACCCCTACCTGCATTTGGGATTTGGGGCTGCCCTTTTGTGCTGATGACCATGCATTCGGTTTTCTTGCAGTTTATTTGTAGTCTTTTCTTGTCACTCTATTCAGCTACATTTTGTAGGAGGTCTTGTAGTTTTTTTTTCCGTATCTGCTATCAGCACTGTATCATCTGCGTACTTTATGTTGTTCAAATTGTGGCCTCTGATGACAAATTCTGCATTGTTTTTATTCAGTTTAGCCATTGCAACTTCTACTTTAAGATATCAGGTCCGTCTTCATCTTTGTGTATTATCGGTTGCTCTCGCTTGTTGTGGAAAATACTTTTTTATATATTCTTCCCTGGACTATTTTTTCTTTCTCCGATACGATCGATCCATCCTTGCATTTTATATATTCTGGCGAGGAGCAGGTTTTTTTGTCCTGTCTGTTCTCTTATTTCTTTATACATGTCTGCTTTATTAGTCCTGGTCAATCTCTCTACTTCTGCACATTTGTTGTTGAGCCATTCCTCTTTAGCCTGTCTGCATTTGCTCCTTATTTCCTTGTGTAGTTTCCTGTATTCCATTCCATTCCATGTCTTGGCATCATTTTATGTTTCTTTGTATCATGTCAAGTATCTCTTCAGTCGTCCACTCATTTTTCTTCTGCGTCTGATTTCTTTTGGGGCAATGTTGTCGGCTAATGTCTCTATCGCTTCCTTTAGTGAGTCCCATTTCGATTTTCCTTTTCCAATAATTTTTTCGCCCATCTGTATTGGAGTAGATAGTCTAAACTATCGCCCGGTTCACACTCCACCCACGTCTATTGAACAGGTGAAGAGGCTTATCCCTTGTTTCCTGTTCAGGTTGTGGTTTCCGGTTTTCCTCTTCTCTAATCTTTTCACTCTTTTTTTTATTTTATTTTTTTTTCAATTGGATTAGATAGTCTAAACTATCGTCCGGTTCACACTCCACCCACGTCTATTGAACAGGTGAAGTGGCTAATCCCTTGTTTCCTGTTCAGGTTGTAGTTTCCGGTTTTTCTCTTTTCCAATATTTTCACTCTACGCATCAGTGGCGTTTTCGTCTTGCTTGGGGTGATATGATTAAAAAAAAAAGTATATTCAGTTATTTTTTCATTAAAGTCGTCGAAAATTTGCGTTATAGAAAAAATAAAATAAAAAAATACATAAATGCATAGTATTTCTAAGGAAGAATGTCGTAGAAATTGTATGGAATTGTTTTTCTATCGAATTGTATTTTTTTCCTGTCGTTTGATTTTTTTAAAGAAAAATTAACATGTTTTAAAAGAAAAAAGAATATTTCGAAATATTGACAACTTAGGGAGATATGAATGATAAGAAAACTGTTTGATTAATCTATCAGGATCATTTATATGCGAAATAGATAAATTAAATAATAACACTAAAAAATTAATGTTTAAGTTAAAATAATAAAAAAAAATGATATTTCATTATGAGAAAAATGAAAACATTGCGTTTTTAGAGCTTCGGGAAACACACCATTTTGTTGTAATTCCATTACATTTTATTATTATTATTATTATTATTATTATTATTAATCATTTTACGTTAGAACCTAGAATTGTATATTATCGTTTGATATCAATCCTTCCCTTTATATTTGTCACTAAGTACGCAGCGAGTATGATTGAACACCAAAGAAATTACACTTCCGGGAATAATTCCAGGATGGTATCCTTATTTTCTCGTTCCAGAAAAATTTCTAAAATTTTAAATGTATCTTTATTTCATAGGCTGATAGGGAAATCTGCTAACCGAGTTCAAATTCAGATTAAGTTTTTTTCGCTCACCTAAGGTTGATATCTATTGAAAAGGGATGAATCATTTTTCACCTGCTTTGTGTTAAATAGTAGGTTAGACTAGACCCTCTTGCCTTAAATGACAGTTTAAGACAAAGAGGAATGGACATTGTCGGGTAATTTTCTCCTTGATAATAACAATGTTGCTTGCTCCACAAAACATGCGGTAATTCTAATTGCCTACGAGGTTGATGATGTATGCAATCACTTCACCGATTCTTCTGTGCTTATAAGCTCCTTGGGAAATCATTCGACTTTTTGTCCGGAGAATGAAGAAGCCCAGCACAGCACCAAGGCTTAAATACAACACACTCGTGAATGATCTCAACCTGCAGGAAGATTACACTAACAGCGTGAGAAAAAATATGAAGAACAAATTGGAAAAGGAGACTCAAAATGGGACTCACTAAAGGAAACTATGGTGACATCAGTGAACAACATTGTCCCAAAGGAAATCAGACGCAGAAAAAAAAACGAGTGGATGACTGAAGAGATTCCCGACATGATGCAAAGGAGACAAAAAATAACGCCAAGACATGGAAGAGAATACAGGAAACGACACAGGGAAATAAGGAACAAATGCAGACAGGCTAAAGAGGAATGGCTCAACAACAAATGCGCAGAAGTAGAGAGCCTGAGCAGGACCAATAAAGCAGAGATGCATAAAGATATAAGAGAACTGACAGGACAAAAACCTGCTCTTCAACAGGATGCATAAAATCCAAGGATGGAACGAAAATTTTGGAGAAAGACGAAATCCTCCAGTAATGGGATGAGTATAGAAAGGATCTTTTTTGCGACAGTAGAGAACAACCGATAATACACAAGGATGAGGACGGACCGAAGTAGAAGCTGCAATGGCCAAAATGAAAAGAAACAAATCAGCTACTCCAGACGGCATCGTAATAGAGCTGCTGATAGCCCTGGAAGAATTCAGCATAGAAAAAATTACCGAAATAATAAACGAAATTTATAATAGTGGAATAATACCAGACGACCTATGCAAGTAGATATTTATAGCACTACCGAAGAAACCAGGTGCAAACGAGTGCGAACTACACAGAACTATCAGCTTAATGACTCACATTACAAAACTGATTGTCAGAATTCTGTTTAATAGAGCGAAAAGCAGAATCAGGCCACAGATAGGACAGGAACAGTTCGGGTTCGTCAAGGACACTGGGAGAAGGAACGCCATATTTATGATTAGGATGCTCTCTGTAAGGGCAATACAAATGATGAAGAACTTGTACCTATGTTTTATCGATTATGCAAAGGCATTCGACAAAATACGACACAAAGAATTGATGGAGATGCTCAGAAGCCTCGACATTTTTTTGGAAAAACATCAGAGTAATGAAGAATCTCTACTGGCAGCAAACTGCCTGCATACGGACAGATTTACAAAGATAGAAAGAGGCGGAAGTCAAGGATGTGTCTTTTCACCGGATCTGTTCAACTTATACAGCGAGAATATTTTGAGGACCCTAGATGCTACGCCAGGATTTGTTATTGGAGGCCACATCTGAAACAACATGATATACGCACATGATATAGTGCTGATTGCAGACACGGAAAAGAAATGACAAGACATCCTACAGAAGGTAGCTGTGCAGAGGGACAAAAAAGGACTACAAATAAACTTTAAGAAAACGGAATGCATGGTCATCGGCAAAAAGAGCAACCAAAAATGCCAAATACAGGTGGGGGATACCAGAAACAAGCAAGTTCAAAAGTTTAAATACCTAGGAAGTCTTCTAACAGGAGATGGAAAGTGCGACACAGATATCCGAAGGTGAATTGGCATGGCAAAGGACACGTTCCAGAAGCTGAGTAAATTACTAAGACACATGAAAGTTTCACTAGAAACAAAGAAGAGAGGGTAGATTGCTAGGTGAGGTCAGTTCTTCAATATGGCAGTGAATGCTGGACACTATCATCGAAAATGAGATAATAACTTGAAGCAGCGGAAGTGTGGTTGTGCAGAAGAATGCTGCGGATATCGTGGACCGAGGATGCGAGCACCGATGAGGTGTTTGAAAGAATGGTAAAAATTAAATATTAAAATTAATAGTGAGCATCAGGAAGAGATAACTGAAGTTCCTGGGACATGCAATGAGAAAGAAAATTAATAGTGAGCATCCAGAAGAGACAACTGGAGTTCCTGGGACATGCAATGAGAAAGATGGGCTTGGAGAACCTGATACTAACAGGCCAGATAGAAGGTAAAAGAGACAGAGGAAAGCAGCGGATAACATATTTGAAGGGCCTGATCAGGTGGATGACAGGACAGGGGTTGCAAGTTGTAACATGAGAAAACATACTATGAGCCACCAGTGATAGGGAGACATGGAGAACCATGATTACTTACGTCCTGAAAGGACAGGATACATAGAAGAAAAAGAATATGATAGAAAAAATTAGGGTGCGCGATACCAGCGAGTTAAACCACTTTTTACATATGCACACAAATATCACCATAGCTCAGCGTTTAATTTACCATCATTTATTCGTGAATATAAGCCAACATCACCTAACCGAAAATGTTTTAATAATAGGAAACGACCGTGACAGGTATCGCTAAATATCTCCAAATCATGTAAAGTGTACTTATTTATTTTGTAAACCTATCGTCGATCTGTTCTTAAACGACTCATATATATTCAAATATTTGCGCTCACTCAGAGTCACGTCGATACTGAGAGCTATTTTCTATCACCCACGACGCTAATTATAGATATTTCCTCTGTTGTTCGACTTTTAGTCACGAAGCAGAGAATTCTTTCTGACTCGTGAATACAGACAAAGAACTGTAAAAATTAAACAAATACAAAACTGTTTTCTAGTTTAGACAGTGTTGTTTCTTAGAATTTCTTCCGGTTCGATGGTATTTCCTTTCTTAGAAAAAAAGAAAAAAATGTCCCCGCCTTGTTTGACACAAGGTCACCACGTGGTTCATAAAAGATGCTCTATCGCAAAAAGGTATTCCTTCTTATTTCTTTGTCTTAGACATGATTCTTTCTTTTTTTTATAGGTCTTGGGCATGACAGTAAACTGCATCCGGCAGCAACGCCTCTGATTGGGAGGTTGTTCGGCGCATGGAACCACCTCTTAATTGCTGTTGTTCTCAGGTCCACCCTGACTCGGAATGGTAGCAACTGTTAGGTTCCCAGCTATGGGCAAACAGTTAACCCTCAAACTGGGGTCAAAATGCACTTTTATAGAAGTATATACATAAAAAACATTTATAGAAAAATATACATTTTTGAATGAAAACTATTACCAACAATGAATATTTGAAGAAAGAAATTATTACCATAGCACATTTTTGATGTTAATAAAAACTTCTCAGCAAAACATTTTTTGAATACAAAACTAGAAGACATTTTCAGTTTTCTAAAATAAAAAGGAATGAAAACAAAATTTTTTATTACTATCTGACTAAATCAACCTTCTCATTATAACCGAACATTAAAAAATACCTTAAAACCCCAACTTTTTGGCATTAAATAACCCACAGAGGTTGATATGCCGTTAAACAAAACTCAAACTCAAAACTCGACGATACAACAAGGAGTCAGATACTTTCTGAAGCGATACCTTAAAACCCCACCTTTTTGGCATTAAATAACCCACAGAGGTTGATATGCCGTTAAACAAAACTCAAACTCAAAACTCGACGATACAACAAGGAGTCAGATACTTTCTGAAGCGATACCTTAAAACCCCACCTTTTTGGCATTAAATAACCCACAGAGGTTGATATGCCGTTAAGCAAAACTCAAACTCAAAACTCGACGATACAACAAGGAGTCAGATACTTTCTGAAGCGATACCTTAAAACCCCACCTTTTTGGCATTAAATAACCCACAGAGGTTGATATGCCGTTAAACAAACCTCAAACTCAAAACCCGACGATACTACAAGGAGGCATATACTTTCTGAAGCGATACCTTAAAACCCCACCTTTTTGGCATTAAATAACCCACAGAGGTTGATATGCCGTTAAACAAAACTCAAACTCAAAACTCGACGATACAACAAGGAGTCAGATACTTTCTGAAGCGATACCTTAAAACCCCACCTTTTTGGCATTAAATAACCCACAGAGGTTGATATGCCGTTAAACAAAACTCAAACTCAAAACTCGACGATACAACAAGGAGTCAGATACTTTCTGAAGCGATACCTTAAAACCCCACCTTTTTGGCATTAAATAACCCACAGAGGTTGATATGCCGTTAAACAAAACTCAAACTCAAAACTCGACGATACAACAAGGAGTCAGATACTTTCTGAAGCGATACCTTAAAACCCCACCTTTTTGGCATTAAATAACCCACAGAGGTTGATATGCCGTTAAACAAAACTCAAACTCAAAACTCGACGATACAACAAGGAGTCAGATACTTTCTGAAGCGATACCTTAAAACCCCACCTTTTTGGCATTAAATAACCCACAGAGATTGATATGCCGTTAAACAAAACTCAAACTCAAAACTCGACGATACTACAAGGAGTCAGATACTTTCTGAAGCGATACCTTAAAACCCCACCTTTTTGGCATTAAATAACCCACAGAGGTTGATATGCCGTTAAACAAAACTCAAACTCAAAACTCGACGATACAACAAGGAGTCAGATACTTTCTGAAGCGATACCTTAAAACCCCACCTATTTGGCATTAAATAACCCACAGAGGTTGATATGCCGTTAAACAAAACTCAAACTCAAAACTCGACGATACGACAAGGAGTCAGATACTTTCTGAAGCGATACCTTAAAACCCCACCTTTTTGGCATTAAATAACCCACAGTGGTTGATATGCCGTTAAACAAAACTCAAACTCAAAACTCGACGATACAACAAGGAGTCAGATACTTTCTGAAGCGATACCTTAAAACCCAACCTTTTTGGCATTAAATAACCCACAGAGATTGATATGCCGTTAAACAAAACTCAAACTCAAAACTCGACGATACTACAAGGAGTCAGATACTTTCTGAAGCGATACCTTAAAACCCCACCTTTTTGGCATTAAATAACCCACAGAGATTGATATGCCGTTAAACAAAACTCAAACTCAAAACTCGACGATACTACAAGGAGGCATATACTTTCTGAAGCGATACCTTAAAACCCCACCTTTTTGGCATTAAATAACCCACAGAGGTTGATATGCCGTTAAACAAACCTCAAACTGAAAACTCGACGATACAACAAGGAGTCAGATACTTTCTGAAGCGATACCTTAAAACCCCACCTTTTTGGCATTAAATAACCCACAGTGGTTGATATGCCGTTAAACAAAACTCAAACTCAAAACTCGACGATACAACAAGGAGTCAGATACTTTCTGAAGCGATACCTTAAAACCCCACCTTTTTGGCATTAAATAACCCACAGAGGTTGATATGCCGTTAAACAAAACTCAAACTCAAAACTCGACGATACAACAAGGAGTCAGATACTTTCTGAAGCGATACCTTAAAACCCCACCTTTTTGGCATTAAATAACCCACAGAGGTTGATATGCCGTTAAACAAACCTCAAACTCAAAACTCGACGATACTACAAGGAGTCAGATACATTCTGAAGCGATACCTTAAAACCCCACCTTTTTGGCATTAAATAACCCACAGAGGTTGATATGCCGTTAAACAAACCTCAAACTCAAAACTCGACGATACTACAAGGAGTCAGATACTTTCTGAAGCGATACCTTAAAACCCCACCTTTTTGGCATTAAATAACCCACAGAGGTTGATATGCCGTTAAACAAACCTCAAACTCAAAACTCGACAATACTACAAGGAGTCAGATACATTCTGAAGCGATACTTTAAAACCCCACCTTTTTGGCATTAAATAACCCACAGAGGTTGATATGCCGTTAAACAAAACTCAAACTCAAAACACAACAATACAACAAGGAGTCAGATACTTTCTGAAGCGATACCTTAAAACCCCACCTTTTTGGCATTAAATAACCCACAGAGGTTGATATGCCGTTAAACAAACCTCAAACTCAAAACTCGACGATACTACAAGGAGTCAGATACATTCTGAAGAGATACCTTAAAACCCCACCTTTTTGGCATTAAATAACCCACAGAGGTTGATATGCCGTTAAACAAAACTCAAACTCAAAACTCGACGATACTACAAGGAGTCAGATACATTCTGAAGCGATACCTTAAAACCCCACCTTTTTGGCATTAAATAACCCACAGAGGTTGATATGCCGTTAAACAAACCTCAAACTCAAAACTGGACGATACTACAAGGAGTCAGATACATTCTGAAGCGATACCTTAAAACCCCACCTTTTTGGCATTAAATAACCCACAGAGGTTGATATGCCGTTAAACAAACCTCAAACTCAAAACTCGACGATACTACAAGGAGTCAGATACATTCTGAAGCGATACCTTAAAACCCCACCTTTTTGGCATTAAATAACCCACAGAGGTTGATATGCCGTTAAACAAAACTCAAACTCAAAACTCAACAATACAACAAGGAGTCAGATACTTTCTGAAGCGATACCTTAAAACCCCACCTTTTTGGCATTAAATAACCCACAGAGGTTGATATGCCGTTAAACAAACCTCAAACTCAAAACTCGACGATACTACAAGGAGTCAGATACATTCTGAAGCGATACCTTAAAACCCCACCTTTTTGGCATTAAATAACCCACAGAGGTTGATATGCCGTTAAACAAACCTCAAACTCAAAACCCGACGATACTACAAGGAGGCATATACTTTCTGAAGCGATACCTTAAAACCCCACCTTTTTGGCATTAAATAACCACAGAGGTTGATATGCCGTTAAACAAAACTCAAACTCAAAACTCGACGATACAACATGGAGTGAGATACATTCTGAAGCGATACCTTAAAACCCCACCTTTTTGGCATTAAATAACCCACAGAGGTTGATATGCCGTTAAACAAAACTCAAACTCAAAACTCGATGATACAACAAGGAGTCAGATACTTTCTGAAGCGATACCTTAAAACCCCACCTTTTTGGCATTAAATAACCCACAGAGGTTGATATGCCGTTAAACAAAACTCAAACTGAAAACTCGACGATACAACAAGGAGTCAGATACTTTCTGAAGCGATACCTTAAAGCCCCACCTTTTTCGGCATTAAATAACCCACAGAGGTTGATATGCCGTTAAACAAAACTCAAAGTCAAAACTCGACGATACAACAAGGAGTCAGATACTTTCTGAAGCGATACCTTAAAGCCCCACCTTTTTTGGCATTAAATAACCCACAGAGGTTGATATGCCGTTAAACAAAACTCAAAGTCAAAACTCGACGATACAACAAGGAGTCAGATACTTTCTGAAGCGATACCTTAAAGCCCCACCTTTTTCGGCATTAAATAACCCACAGCGGTTGATATGCCGTTAAACAAAACTCAAACTCAAAACTCGACGATACAACAAGGAGTCAGATACTTTCTGAAGCGATACCTTAAAACCCCAACTTTTTGGCATTAAATAACCCACAGAGGTTGATATGCCGTTAAACAAAACTCAAACTCAAAACTCGACGATACAACAAGGAGTCAGATACTTTCTGAAGCGATACCTTAAAACCCCACCTTTCTGGTATTAAATAACCCACGGAGGTTGATATGCCGTTAAACAAACCTCAAACTCAAAACCCGACGATACTACAAGGAGGCATATACTTTCTGAAGCGATACCTTAAAACCCCACCTTTTTGGCATTAAATAACCCACAGAGGTTGATATGCCGTTAAACAAATCTCAAACTCAAAACTCGACGATACAACAAGGAGTGAGATACATTCTGAAGCGATACCTTAAAACCCCACCTTTTTGGCATTAAATAACCCACAGAGGTTGATATGCCGTTAAACAAAACTCAAACTCAAAACTCGATGATACAACAAGGAGTCAGATACTTTCTGAAGCGATACCTTAAAACCCCACCTTTTTGGCATTAAATAACCCACAGAGGTTGATATGCCGTTAGACAAACCTCAAACTCAAAACTCGACGATACTACAAGGAGTCAGATACATTCTGAAGAGATACCTTAAAACCCCACCTTTTTGGCATTAAATAACCCACAGAGGTTGATATGCCGTTAAACAAAACTCAAACTCAAAACTCGACGATACTACAAGGAGTCAGATACATTCTGAAGCGATACCTTAAAACCCCACCTTTTTGGCATTAAATAACCCACAGAGGTTGATATGCCGTTAAACAAACCTCAAACTCAAAACTGGACGATACTACAAGGAGTCAGATACATTCTGAAGCGATACCTTAAAACCCCACCTTTTTGGCATTAAATAACCCACAGAGGTTGATATGCCGTTAAACAAACCTCAAACTCAAAACTCGACGATACTACAAGGAGTCAGATACATTCTGAAGCGATACCTTAAAACCCCACCTTTTTGGCATTAAATAACCCACAGAGGTTGATATGCCGTTAAACAAAACTCAAACTCAAAACTCAACAATACAACAAGGAGTCAGATACTTTCTGAAGCGATACCTTAAAACCCCACCTTTTTGGCATTAAATAACCCACAGAGGTTGATATGCCGTTAAACAAACCTCAAACTCAAAACTCGACGATACTACAAGGAGTCAGATACATTCTGAAGCGATACCTTAAAACCCCACCTTTTTGGCATTAAATAACCCACAGAGGTTGATATGCCGTTAAACAAACCTCAAACTCAAAACCCGACGATACTACAAGGAGGCATATACTTTCTAAAGCGATACCTTAAAACCCCACCTTTTTGGCATTAAATAACCACAGAGGTTGATATGCCGTTAAACAAAACTCAAACTCAAAACTCGACGATACAACATGGAGTGAGATACATTCTGAAGCGATACCTTAAAACCCCACCTTTTTGGCATTAAATAACCCACAGAGGTTGATATGCCGTTAAACAAAACTCAAACTCAAAACTCGATGATACAACAAGGAGTCAGATACTTTCTGAAGCGATACCTTAAAACCCCACCTTTTTGGCATTAAATAACCCACAGAGGTTGATATGCCGTTAAACAAAACTCAAACTGAAAACTCGACGATACAACAAGGAGTCAGATACTTTCTGAAGCGATACCTTAAAGCCCCACCTTTTTCGGCATTAAATAACCCACAGAGGTTGATATGCCGTTAAACAAAACTCAAAGTCAAAACTCGACGATACAACAAGGAGTCAGATACTTTCTGAAGCGATACCTTAAAGCCCCACCTTTTTTGGCATTAAATAACCCACAGAGGTTGATATGCCGTTAAACAAAACTCAAAGTCAAAACTCGACGATACAACAAGGAGTCAGATACTTTCTGAAGCGATACCTTAAAGCCCCACCTTTTTCGGCATTAAATAACCCACAGCGGTTGATATGCCGTTAAACAAAACTCAAACTCAAAACTCGACGATACAACAAGGAGTCAGATACTTTCTGAAGCGATACCTTAAAACCCCAACTTTTTGGCATTAAATAACCCACAGAGGTTGATATGCCGTTAAACAAAACTCAAACTCAAAACTCGACGATACAACAAGGAGTCAGATACTTTCTGAAGCGATACCTTAAAACCCCACCTTTCTGGTATTAAATAACCCACGGAGGTTGATATGCCGTTAAACAAACCTCAAACTCAAAACCCGACGATACTACAAGGAGGCATATACTTTCTGAAGCGATACCTTAAAACCCCACCTTTTTGGCATTAAATAACCCACAGAGGTTGATATGCCGTTAAACAAATCTCAAACTCAAAACTCGACGATACAACAAGGAGTGAGATACATTCTGAAGCGATACCTTAAAACCCCACCTTTTTGGCATTAAATAACCCACAGAGGTTGATATGCCGTTAAACAAAACTCAAACTCAAAACTCGATGATACAACAAGGAGTCAGATACTTTCTGAAGCGATACCTTAAAACCCCACCTTTTTGGCATTAAATAACCCACAGAGGTTGATATGCCGTTAAACAAAACTCAAACTGAAAACTCGACGATACAACAAGGAGTCAGATACTTTCTGAAGCGATACCTTAAAGCCGCACCTTTTTCGGCATTAAATAACCCACAGAGGTTGATATGCCGTTAAACAAAACTCAAAGTCAAAACTCGACGATACAACAAGGAGTCAGATACTTTCTGAAGCGATACCTTAAAGCCCCACCTTTTTTGGCATTAAATAACCCACAGAGGTTGATATGTCGTTAAACAAAACTCAAAGTCAAAACTCGACGATACAACAAGGAGTCAGATACTTTCTGAAGCGATACCTTAAAGCCCCACCTTTTTCGGCATTAAATAACCCACAGAGGTTGATATGCCGTTAAACAAAACTCAAACTCAAAACTCGACGATACAACAAGGAGTCAGATACTTTCTGAAGCGATACCTTAAAACCCCACCTTTTTGGCATTAAATAACCCACAGAGGTTGATATGCCGTTAAACAAAACTCAAACTCAAAACTCGACGATACAACAAGGAGTCAGATACTTTCTGAAGCGATACCTTAAAACCCCACCTTTTTGGCATTAAATAACCCACAGAGGTTGATATGCCGTTAAACAAACCTCAAACTCAAAACCCGACGATACTACAAGGAGGCATATACTTTCTGAAGCGATACCTTAAAACCCCACCTTTTTGGCATTAAATAACCCACAGAGGTTGATATGCCGTTAAACAAACCTCAAACTCAAAACTCGACGATACTACAAGGAGTCAGATACATTCTGAAGCGATACCTTAAAACCCCACCTTTTTGGCATTAAATAACCCACAGAGGTTGATATGCCGTTAAACAAACCTCAAACTCAAAACTCGACGATACTACAAGGAGTCAGATACTTTCTGAAGCGATACCTTAAAACCCCACCTTTTTGGCATTAAATAACCCACAGAGGTTGATATGCCGTTAAACAAACCTCAAACTCAAAACTCGACGATACTACAAGGAGTCAGATACATTCTGAAGCGATACCTTAAAACCCCACCTTTTTGGCATTAAATAACCCACAGAGGTTGATATGCCGTTAAACAAACCTCAAACTCAAAACCCGACGATACTACAAGGAGGCATATACTTTCTGAAGCGATACCTTAAAACCCCACCTTTTTGGCATTAAATAACCCACAGAGGTTGATATGCCGTTAAACAAACCTCAAACTCAAAACTCGACGATACTACAAGGAGTCAGATACATTCTGAAGCGATACCTTAAAACCCCACCTTTTTGGCATTAAATAACCCACAGAGGTTGATATGCCGTTAAACAAACCTCAAACTCAAAACCCGACGATACTACAAGGAGGCATATACTTTCTGAAGCGATACCTTAAAACCCCACCTTTTTGGCATTAAATAACCCACAGAGGTTGATATGCCGTTAAACAAATCTCAAACTCAAAACTCGACGATACAACAAGGAGTCAGATACTTTCTGAAGCGATACCTTAAAACCCCACCTTTTTGGCATTAAATAACCCACAGAGGTTGATATGCCGTTAAACAAAACTCAAACTCAAAACTCAACAATACAACAAGGAGTCAGATACTTTCTGAAGCGATACCTTAAAACCCCACCTTTTTGGCATTAAATAACCCACAGAGGTTGATATGCCGTTAAACAAACCTCAAACTCAAAACTCGACGATACTACAAGGAGTCAGATACATTCTGAAGCGATACCTTAAAACCCCACCTTTTTGGCATTAAATAACCCACAGAGGTTGATATGCCGTTAAACAAAACTCAAACTCAAAACTCGACGATACTACAAGGAGTCAGATACATTCTGAAGCGATACCTTAAAACCCCACCTTTTTGGCATTAAATAACCCACAGAGGTTGATATGCCGTTAAACAAACCTCAAACTCAAAACTCGACGATACTACAAGGAGTCAGATACATTCTGAAGCGATACCTTAAAACCCCACCTTTTTGGCATTAAATAACCCACAGAGGTTGATATGCCGTTAAACAAACCTCAAACTCAAAACTCGACGATACTACAAGGAGTCAGATACATTCTGAAGCGATACCTTAAAACCCCACCTTTTTGGCATTAAATAACCCACAGAGGTTGATATGCCGTTAAACAAAACTCAAACTCAAAACTCAACAATACAACAAGGAGTCAGATACTTTCTGAAGCGATACCTTAAAACCCCACCTTTTTGGCATTAAATAACCCACAGAGGTTGATATGCCGTTAAACAAACCTCAAACTCAAAACTCGACGATACTACAAGGAGTCAGATACATTCTGAAGCGATACCTTAAAACCCCACCTTTTTGGCATTAAATAACCCACAGAGGTTGATATGCCGTTAAACAAACCTCAAACTCAAAACCCGACGATACTACAAGGAGGCATATACTTTCTGAAGCGATACCTTAAAACCCCACCTTTTTGGCATTAAATAACCCACAGAGGTTGATATGCCGTTAAACAAAACTCAGACTCAAAACTCGACGATACAACATGGAGTGAGATACATTCTGAAGCGATACCTTAAAACCCCACCTTTTTGGCATTAAATAACCCACAGAGGTTGATATGCCGTTAAACAAAACTCAAACTCAAAACTCGATGATACAACAAGGAGTCAGATACTTTCTGAAGCGATACCTTAAAACCCCACCTTTTTGGCATTAAATAACCCACAGAAGTTGATATGCCGTTAAACAAATCTCAAACTGAAAACTCGACGATACAACAAGGAGTCAGATACTTTCTGAAGCGATACCTTAAAGCCCCACCTTTTTCGGCATTAAATAACCCACAGAGGTTGATATGCCGTTAAACAAAACTCAAAGTCAAAACTCGACGATACAACAAGGAGTCAGATACTTTCTGAAGCGATACCTTAAAGCCCCACCTTTTTCGGCATTAAATAACCCACAGCGGTTGATATGCCGTTAAACAAAACTCAAACTCAAAACTCGACGATACAACAAGGAGTCAGATACTTTCTGAAGCGATACCTTAAAACCCCACCTTTTTGGCATTAAATAACCCACAGAGGTTGATATGCCGTTAAACAAAACTCAAAGTCAAAACTCGACGATACAACAAGGAGTCAGATACTTTCTGAAGCGATACCTTAAAACCCCACCTTTCTGGTATTAAATAACCCACGGAGGTTGATATGCCGTTAAACAAACCTCAAACTCAAAACCCGACGATACTACAAGGAGGCATATACTTTCTGAAGCGATACCTTAAAACCCCACCTTTTTGGCATTAAATAACCCACAGAGGTTGATATGCCGTTAAACAAAACTCAAACTCAAAACTCGACGATACAACAAGGAGTGAGATACATTCTGAAGCGATACCTTAAAACCCCACCTTTTTGGCATTAAATAACCCACAGAGGTTGATATGCCGTTAAACAAAACTCAAACTGAAAACTCGACGATACAACAAGGAATCAGATACTTTCTGAAGCGATACCTTAAAGCCCCACCTTTTTCGGCATTAAATAACCCACAGAGGTTGATATGCCGTTAAACAAAACTCAAAGTCAAAACTCGACGATACAACAAGGAGTCAGATACTTTCTGAAGCGATACCTTAAAGCCCCACCTTTTTTGGCATTAAATAACCCACAGAGGTTGATATGTCGTTAAACAAAACTCAAAGTCAAAACTCGACGATACAACAAGGAGTCAGATACTTTCTGAAGCGATACCTTAAAGCCCCACCTTTTTCGGCATTAAATAACCCACAGAGGTTGATATGCCGTTAAACAAACCTCAAACTCAAAACTCGACGATACAACAAGGAGTCAGATACTTTCTGAAGCGATACCTTAAAACCCCACCTTTTTGGCATTAAATAACCCACAGAGGTTGATATGCCGTTAAACAAAACTCAAACTGAAAACTCGACGATACAACAAGGAGTCAGTTACTTTCTGAAGCGATACCTTAAAACCCCACCTTTTTGGCATTAAATAACCCACAGAGGTTGATATGCCGTTAAACAAACCTCAAACTCAAAACTCGACGATACAACAAGGAGTCAGATACTTTCTGAAGCGATACCTTAAAACCCGACCTTTTTGGCATTAAATAACCCACAGAGGTTGATATGCCGTTAAACAAACCTCAAACTCAAAACCCGACGATACTACAAGGAGTCAGATACTTTCTGAAGCGATACCTTAAAACCCCACCTTTTTGGCATTAAATAACCCACAGAGGTTGATATGCCGTTAAACAAAACTCAAACTCAAAACTCGACGATACAACAAGGAGTCAGATACTTTCTGAAGCGATACCTTAAAACCCCACCTTTTTGGCATTAAATAACCCACAGAGGTTGATATGCCGTTAAACAAACCTCAAACTCAAAACTCGACGATACAACAAGGAGTCAGATACTTTCTGAAGCGATACCTTAAAACCCCACCTTTTTGGCATTAAATAACCCACAGAGGTTGATATGCCGTTAAACAAACCTCAAACTCAAAACTCGACGATACAACAAGGAGTCAGATACTTTCTGAGGCGATACCTTAAAACCCCACCTTTTTGGCATTAAATAACCCACAGAGGTTGATATGCCGTTAAACAAAACTCAAACTCAAAACTCGACGATACAACAAGGAGTCAGATACTTTCTGAAGCGATACCTTAAAACCCCACCTTTTTGGCATTAAATAACCCACAGACGTGTTGATATTCCGTTAAACAAACCTCAAACTCAAAACTCGACGATACAACAAGGAGTCAGATACTTTCTGAGGCGATACCTTAAAACCCCACCTTTTTGGCATTAAATAACCCACAGAGGTTGATATGCCGTTAAACAAACCTCAAACTCAAAACTCGACGATACAACAAGGAGTCAGATACTTTCTGAAGCGATACCTTAAAACCCCACCTTTTTGGCATTAAATAACCCACAGCGGTTGATATGCCGTTAAACAAAACTCAAACTCAAAACCCGACGATACTACAAGGAGGCATATACTTTCTGAAGCGATACCTTAAAACCCCACCTTTTTGGCATTAAATAACCCACAGAGGTTGATATGCCGTTAAACAAAACTCAAACTCAAAACTCAACGATACTACAAGGAGGCATATACTTTCTGAAGCGATACCTTAAAAACCCACCTTTTTGGCATTAAATAACCCACAGAGGTTGATATGCCGTTAAACAAACCTCAAACTCAAAACTCGACGATACAACAAGGAGTCAGATTCTTTCTGAAGCGATACCTTAAAACCCCACCTTTTTGGCATTAAATAACCCACAGAGGTTGATATGCCATTAAACAAAACTTAAGCTCATTTTTGTATTTCATTTAACAGATCCGTAAAGCAGAGATCGATAAATAATGTTTTATTTTCGACCAATTCAGAGGCATTATTAGCTTCTGACATAGCATTTCACTTTCTCATTCACCTACTCCCTCTTGCCTTCATAGACATATATATATATATATATATATATATATATATATATATATGTATGTATGTATATATATATATATATATATATATATATAGTTAACGACTGTTTTTCTATGCTAATGTTAATTGAACCTTAGTAAGCAACCACCTCCAGAACGCGAACAGCGACTAAAATCAACGAGTGAAAATCACTGATCAAGCAACCGCTTTAAAATTTTAAAAAAATCCATTTTGGTCGTACACGCGAACTTCTAAATTAGGAAAAACTAACTGAGTAATCTATTTGATTTTACTTTGATCAAAGATAGGAACACTTCCTCATTGTTTTGATATTGTAGTGTTGAATCAAACTGTTGTTTTGTTGTTGAAATGTACATTACCTGAGTACACCTCACGGTCAAACATCGGCTGTTTTGTACATGTATTGCATTTGACATGTTTAAGGGATTTATAGATTTCTCTGTACTGACTTTGATGAATTCAGGGATTGGGAAAATCACAATTATGTTCCTTTTCTCAAATGTCTTTCTCTTTCGTTCCTTTATTTTTTTGTGTATCTATCTACTCTATTTCTATCTGGGGATATCTATCTTTATCTCTCTATTTCTCTACCCCCTGATCACGATCGCTGTCAATTTTTTGTATGTTTTTCCATGTATTATCGCAGATTCTCTTTTGCTATCCCTCACTTCTAAGTAAAAAACGGAAACCGTATACTTTTTTAACTTAATAAATATTTTTTTGTGAATAAATATTTTAGTCTCTTGTTGACCGTTGTAAATACGTTTTTCTAAATTTTAAAATGAATTATGCTGAATAAATTTCTTTAAAATTCAGCCATTTTCTTATGTTCTCATTTATTTATTACCAGATTACATGGTAAAATTCTAATATTTCCATTCTGATGAGGGGAATATACGTTCCTGGTGTAAATAAGTCATGACTATGAGCCTTTAGAGAGCGACAACCTGACGTATACGACCAGTTTTTTGATGGTAGTAGGGATGGTCGCATACGACAGGTTCCATTGAATATATGCAGGTTTCATCAAAATGGCAGAAAAGGTATTATTATTAGTTTTTTATGTAATTTTTCATGTGATTTTTTTTTCTTTTGAGTCATAAATTATACAAAAATTGTCCAAATGTTTTGTTTATAAGAGCTTTTAGGTACAGTTTAACATTTATCGAGCGGGTGTTATTTTACGTGTAAAAGAATGTTTTACGGAGACCTACAAAAGCCTATCCATAACATACGTGTTGACATCACAAATATCATAGCATCATCCACAGGTGAAAAATTGTTAAAGTTAATGCAGGTATTACTGAGAAAAGTTGTTGCGATTAGACTAGATAGAAAATTGATCTTCTTCCAAAAAATGAGCAAATTTAGTATAGCAATAGTGGTAGCTAACCATGAAAATCTAACTTCACTTTTAGAACCAGATGAAAACGCGTTTTTCTTTTCTTGGCACCAAAAATCATGTTGACCAGTGTTTTGCGTTTTATGATTCTTGTTTTTTTCTCTTTCTTTCATTCTCTCTTTCTTTCTTTATTTTTTTCATTCCTTCTTTCTTTCTATCTTTCTTTTCTTTTATTACACGTTCATTCTTTCTTTGTTCGTTTCCTTTCTTTCTTTACTTATTTCTTTCTTTTTAAATAGCAGATTCTTCTTCTTTATACACCGGGTCACTCCAGGACGTAGGCGATCATGGATTTCCACTTTCCTCTAAACTTTGTCACTCTTAACATTTTTCCTCTGGGTATCTTTCCCTAACCCCGTTCCAGAATCCAACCCATCAAGTATGTCCCGTCCTTTGAGTATTACATTCTCCAGGCCTTTCTTCCTCACTGCATGCCCTAGAAATCTCATCTGTTTTTTCCTGATGCTAAGTATAATTTTCCTTTTCGCTTGCATCCTAATGAAAAGGTCCGGGGCATGACGGTAAACTCCATCTAGCAGTAAGTCCACTGATTGAGAGGTTGTGAGGAGCATGGAAGCAGCTCTTAATTGCTGTTGTTCCTAGGGCCACCCTGACCCAGAGTGGTAGCACCTGTCAGGGTTCCAGCAATGGACAAATAGTCAACCCCATACTGGGGTCAACACACTATGAAAGTATAAAAATACACTTTTATAGTAATATATACATGAAAATAGACTTATATAAAAAAAAATATACATTTTAAAGAAAATATTACCAACAATACAGTTTTGAATAAAAAATTATTGCCATAACACATTTTTGAAGAAAAAAAAAACTATTCTTAGCAAAGCATTTTTGAATACAAAACTAAAAGCCTTTTTCATTTTTTTAAAATAAAATAGAATAAAAAAACATTTTTATTAAAATCTGACTAAATCAACCTTTTCACTATAACCAAACATCTAAAAAATACCTTAAAACCCCAGCTTTTTGGCATTAAATAACTCACAGAAGTTGATATGCCGACAGCTGCCACCACCACAACCACCACTGCCACAACGGCAATGTCTTCTTCAATGCTGCAACAACCAACGTCTTCAGGTTCTGCAGTTGCATTGGCCGCTGCAGGTGCTGCTTCGGGACTTGACTAGTGCAATTTCCAGTCTCCGTCATCTCTACTTCATTCACCTGACCATCCTCCAACCCTGTCCACCCTCTGACCTTCTTACTTCAACTTACCCTACCTTGCACTTCTTCATTCACCTGACCCTCCTCTACTTCTCTTCCTCCCCTCTTTATATATATATATATATATATATATATATATATATATATATTACAATTTATATTTTATTATATTTATATATATTAACAATTATAGTTTAGAACATGTACATAATTTTTCTATATATGATCGTTACTAAGGTACGTTCGTTTCAGCATTGAAGCCTCAATGCCTCATCAGGCGATGTGTAAAGTACGGGAAATCCTTTTCTTTTATATTTATTTAGTTTTGGTAGAGGCGTTGGCTGGGGTTTAGAGATAGGGGGATATTTCGTTGACAGTTGGAAATTTTTTGTGGAGAGCGTTTAGCTAGAGGTGTTGGTGGGGGTTAGCGAGATAGGGGAATAAGTCTATGACCGTTGGAATTTTTTTGAGGTGTTTCTGAAGTGGTTGATTAATGAGAGTCTTTGATTCTAGACAGTTTACTCTCATTAATCAATTTTAGTATTTTAGTATTCCCCACCTGTATTTGGAGTTGCGCGTTTTGCTTGGATTTTAGTCTCGCACTTTCCGTCCTCTGTTAGAACGCTTCGATACTACACAAGAAAAGACAGGAATCCAGTTAACAAAATACCCTGATACTTTTCTAGCGTATCATCTGTGCAATTCCTAAAGCGATAGTGCCCCACCACATCTCTAAATTGGATAGACGCTATATTTTCCATTTATGGATAATGGTATGATTTATTCATGCATAAATATTTCCCACTCTTATCTCTGGATCCCCAGCTAGTAAACAGTTTAACCGAACTGTCAAAAAATATGACAGCTTTATTTTGCAGTTATTCTTAAACTGTCAAAACATTAACGCTGCTTGTGTTTGCTTAGAGAATATTAGTCTAGGCTAATCCCAGTCTATTTGCCATTGTAAAAAACTTATGAAGTTTTATTTACCACAAGTTTATGCAGATGGAATTTTTTGGGGTAGATGAGTGAAAAACGCCAAAGAAAGAAAGAAAGAAAGAAAGAAAGAAACTGAAGGCTAAAAAAAGAACGAAGTAAGAAGGAAAGAAAGAAATTCAAATCAATAGAAAATGTTTATTAGAAAAGAAAATAAGATAGTATGCAAGAAAGAATGAAGGAAAATTAAGTTTCTGACGAAAAAATTTAAATTAATGAAAAACGAAAAATAGAAAGAAAACGAATGTAATTGAAAAAAAGAAAGGAAAATTAAGAAAGAAAAAGGGAAAATTAAAAAGATTGAAACAAACAAAAAATTAAAATATTGTAAAAATAAGAAAAAGTAAAAAGAAAGAAAATGTATCTTTTTAAGTAAACAAAAAGAGTAAAATGAAGTAAAAATGACAAATGAAAGAATCACTAAAGAATCAGGAAAGAAAAAACAGAAAGAATATATTTTTACCAAAAAACGTTCCATATCCTTCCAAAGATTGTATGGATTTAAACTTACATCAGTGATGTATTCTGATGTAAAATTCAAAATCACAAAGGAAAGAAATGGCTATTTTCGAACAGCTCATGCAGATTAGAATCTAAATTAAAACCAAGAATGGAACAAAATGTTCGGATAAAATTTAAAAAATCTCTAATGAATTTCATGTTGGAATAAACGCGGTTGACAAATAACCTGCATCTGCACAGAAGCTTTGAGGATCATCTAACGATATCCTCTCGGATATGTTGCAATTACAGTCATCATTCAGTGATGCAACAAGCAATGAGGTACATTAAAAGAACTCGTAGAGGTTGGTACATTAAATGAACAGGTTGTGGTATATTTAGGATGTACGTTGTGGTGCATTGGATATCGGCTCGGAACGAGAAATCGGGAAGTCGAGTTCGAATTCCAGCCGAATTCATTGCATTCACTTACGCGCAAATACCCTTGGGAAAGGTATTAATCCGTCTATTCCTTCCAGTTATGGGTTAAATAACAGGACAGATTGGGTTCTATAGCCTTGGTCGGCAACCAGTCTACCGTAGAAAGCAATGGCAACCTACTGCGGGATAATCTTCTGCCCAGTCAGTCATGTCTCTTTCGAGACATGATCGCCCAAGCGTGTTTCACGTATCGCACTTAACTGACTGACTGACTGTGGTATATTTAAAGAATTGTGTAGATGTATATTAAAGAAATATGCAGAAGTACATAAAAAGAAAATGCAGAGCGACATTAAAGGTACATATTTATGTACCTTAAAACAACAAGAAATAAAAATAAATTTGTTAAGAAAGAAAGAAAGAAAGAAAGAAAGAAAGAAAGAAAGAAAATTACAATGTTGTTAAAGAAAAGAAGACTAACAACAAAAAGAATAATTAAATTTTGGAAAACGCAAGAAACTGAATGATTGTAAAAGATGGAGAGAAAGAAAAAGAATTGTAAAAATGATTTAATGATTTCATTAAAGGAAAACGTTGGGGTACATTTAAGGAATTGTATTGAGGAAAGGGGTGTATGATAAGGATCTGTTTTTTCATCGAGACTATTCTGAGGACCCTAAATTTTATACCAGGATTTGTAATCAGAGGCATAAGGTATGCAGATGATACAGTGCTGATTGCAGACACGGAAAAGAAACTACAAGACATCCTACAGAAGGTAGCTGAAGAGAATAACAAGAAAGAACTACAAATAAACTGCCATAAAAACGAATGCATGGTCATCAGCAAAAAGAGCAGCCCAAAGTGCCAAGTACAGCTGGGGATAATAAGATCAAACAAGTACAAAAATTTAAATAACTGGGAAATGTTCTAACAGAAGATTGAAAAAGTGACACAGAGATCCGAAGGCGAATTGGCATGGCGAATTACGCATTCCAGAAGCTGAGTAGAGTATTAAGAGACAGGAAAATTTCACTAGAAGCAAAGAAGAAAGTACTGGATTGCTATGTGATGTCAGTTCTTCAATATAGCCGTAAATGGTAGATATTATCATCGAATATGAAGGAAATAACTTGAAGCAACTGAAATGTGGTTCTACAGAAGGATGCTGCGAATATCATGTATCGAGCTCTTGAGCAATGCTGAGGTTTTGAAAAGGATTGAAACGAAAAGGAGATTATTACTGAGTATCAGGAAGATACAGCTAAAGTTCCTGGGACATGCAATGAGGAAGGAGAGCTTAGAGAACCTGACACTAACAGGTCAGATTGACAGAGGAAAACAGCGTGTAACGTATCTGATTGTCTTGAGCGGATGGCAGAATGGGGGTTGCATGGTGTAACAGGAGAAAGCGTTCTAAGAGACACCAGGGATGGGGAGACGTAGAAGACCATGATCGCCTACGTTCTGAAAGTAAAAGGTACATCATCATCATTTATCCATCACACCCAATAGTGCATAGGGAAGCAAATGTTTTGTTGCTGTTTCTGTAACAAACTGTTTTTTACAGGGCAGGGTTGTTAGCCCTGCACCCAACCCCCAAACCTGGAGGACCGGTGGACCATTCTTGGTCCTTACGTTTTCAGCACCTGGTATTCCCAAATGGTCACCCATTTAAGTACTGAACAGGCTTGATGTTGGTTAACTTTGGTGCATTCAACACGATATAGCCGTAGACAAGTCACATAGAAGAACAAAATTGAGGTACATTACAGAAACACGAAGAGGTACATTAAAGGAACATATAAAGGTACATTAAAGAAATATTTTCATGTATGTTGAGGTACATAAAAGGAAAGTGCAGATGTACATCAGAAGAGTCATTCAGTTAAGTGCCATATGTGATACACGTTTTGGGCGATCATGTCTCGAAAGAGACATGACTGAATGGGCAGAAGATTATCCCACAGTAGGTTTTCATTGCTTTCTGCGGTAGACTGGTTAACAGCAAAAGCTATAGAACGCAATCTGTCCTATTATTTAACCCATAACTGGAGGGAAGAGACGGATTAATACCTTCCCTAGGATATTTGCGCCTAAGTGAATGCAAGGAATTCAACTGGAATTCGAATTCGGCTCCCCGATTTCTCGTTCCTAGTCGAGATACACGGAACATATTGAAGTACATTAAAAGAACATGTCAATGATTATTTCAAAAGTTTTCGATCAGAACGAGGTTGAGAACTTTTAATTCAATATTTTTAGAAGGAATAAACTTCAATACTTGTAGTAATTACACAACTATATTTTGCATAAAGCACCAGTCAATTAAGTTACGCTTCGGCGATCATGTCTCAAAAGAGAGATGACTGACTTGGCAGAAGATTATCCCGCAGTTAGTTGCCATTAATTTCTGTGGAAGACTGATAGCCAGCCAAGGCTATAAAACCAAATCTGCTCTGTTATTTAACCCATAACTGCAAGGAAGTGACTGATTAATACCTTTCCTAAGGATATTTGCGCGTAAGTGAATGAAGAAAATTCAACCATAAATCGAACTCGGTTTTTCAATTTCTCGTTCCGAGACGATATCAATTACAATGCAGCGAACAATATAAAGGGTAGCAAGAATATAGAAAAGTTGAATCTATATACACAGATAGTTCATAATGTATGGAATATATTACAGGCTTTGCTGTTAGAAAGTGTGTGTAAGTGCACGCAAGTACGCTTATTGCGCGTGTATGTGTGAGTGCGTGCGAGTACACTTATTTGCGTGTGTGTGTGTGTCTGTGTGTGTGTGTGTGCAAGTATGCTTACTTGCGTGTGTGTGTATGTGTGTGAGTAAGCGCGAGTACGCTTGTTTGTGTGTGTGTGTAAGTGCACGCGAGTACGTTTACTTGTGTGTGTGTGAGTGCGCATGAGTACACTTCCGCCCGTGCGTGTGTGTGTGTGTGAATGCACGCGAGTATGCTTACTTGCGCGCGTGCGCGTGTGTGTGTGAGTGAGTGCGCGTGAGTACACTTTTGCGCGTACGTGCGTGTGTGTCTTGATTTGAAATGTAGTAACTGACCACCCAGACGAACATTTCACCGTTGAAAATAAAACTTATTTCGACCCTGTTACATTTTAGAAAAGAGAAAAGTTTTCATTTTCCCCTTCTTTTTATAGTTGTGAACAGCGGCACCTAGCGAGCGTCTTCCCAGAGTAGGATGACGTCAAATAAATGAATGGCGTAAATAAGCAATATAATGAACGTTTTATCTTCAGGTTTTTCACAATGTTTTCTGCTTATGCGTGCTTGTAATTTCTTTTATTGTGATCATAGGATCGAAGAGAATGGATTAGAATTCTGTGGTCAGAACTTGTGTCACGGTTTAAAATTGATCGGTTGTTTTTAAACCAAAATGATGACAACACACATCCGAATATTCTCTGAATATTAGAATCAGCGTTTTTTTATTCCTTCTTCATGCACAGAATGCGCGTTGTTGTGTAATGGATATAATCTACGAATTAGAAATCGGAGGGCCAAGCTGGAATTCCAAACGAATTTGTTTTATCTACTTGCACAAAAATACCCATGGGAAAGGTATTAATCCATCATTTTTTCCTGTAGATATGGGTTGATTAGCAGTGAAGTCTGGGTTCTTTAGACTTTGTTGTCGACCCCAGAAAGGAATGGTAACCTACTGCGGGAAGAGACATGATCGGGCAAGCGTGTATCATGCATAGCGTTAACTGACTGACTAATGCACACTGCGAACTGAGAGGTCATATTTACACTGCAACAACAGCAGCAAGAAAAGTGGAAGGACCAACGTCAAATTTTAGTCACTTGACACATTAGTACCAACTATAATCTTCTCTATTATAATAAACAATGTTGTATATATATATATATATATATATATATATATATATATATATAACTTCTTTCACGCTCAAGGAGATAGAGAGCATAAACAACCCTATAGCGAGGCAGAGTCAGCTCAGTTCATTCTCTTGACTACCAGTTACTAAACTTTACTACCAGTTATGAAAGATCTTGCCACGTGTTCGCTCCTTATCAATGCCTTAGTATTCAATTTTTTGCAATTCTTATGTCATAGAATATAGAATTCATATATCCTCTCTAACTTAATAGACCGTTTATATATCTATATATCTATATATATATATATATGTATGTATATAAACATATACTTTTAAATATAAGAGACAATGAATGAATGAATGAATTTAACAGTATATATTTACAAAATTATCTGCTGCCTCGATACATATATGTTTGTGTGTCTGTGTGGCTGTGTGTGTGTGTCTGTGTGTGTTTTTGTGTGTGTATATATATATATATATATATATATATATATATATATATATATAATTACGCACTCATACCCTGATCGAGCACTCTAGAAGAAAGGTAGACTTTGAAAAACAGTAGCCACTCTAGCGTGTACGCATCGCTCATTCAGTAAAAATGAATTTGAGTACGCTAGCTATTGGGCGCGTAATATGACATGCGCTAAAAAGACTGCCTTCATCCACCGAACGCCCCGTGTCGCCAACTGACGCCAATTCGGTCGGGTTTCGGGCATGGGTTGTGTAGCAATCGGAGTCTAACCGTACTGATGAGCTGCGATACAGATCTGTCTGCGGATGACAACAATATATATGCAATTTGTTATATATATTATATTATTTATATATTATATATGTTTGGTTCTTATTTGAAAGCGATAAATATTAGTAATAGAGCTGACATATTCAGTTAGATAGGCGTGAAACCCAGGGTCACAAACTCACACCTATCTAACTGAATACATATATATATTCACCAAATCAGTCGAGTTTCGATCCCGGCTAGAGGCGAGTGAATGCGTTTAGCCACACTGATGAGCTGTGATACAGCGAAACAGGCTTGTATGTGGATGACTAATATATTATGCTCTCATTACGATTGAGCTCTCTGGAGAAGAAAATTTTAAAAACAGTTTCCACTTCAGCTATATGCGTGACTCTTCAGAAATGAATTGAGTTCTTTCGGGAACTGGCGTGTGTAAACACTGCTGATATACAACACATTAAAATTTCGCTTCTCTGATATCAACGTAATATGGTCGTACGTCCCGGCTTAAAAAATAGCATGAGAAACAAAAGAAAGATGCGTAGGATAAGAAAAGTATGGAGGAAAAGATAAATAAAGAGTTGGAAAATACGCGGAAAAAAAGAGAAAAACTAAAATCAGGAGCGGAGGAGAAGGAGAAAAGAAGGTTTATTAAAATAGAACACGAGAAAAAAGTGTAGAAAAAGAGAGGAATAAAAAAAAGTGATGGATTAAATCAACAAAACTGTTTATGTACATACAAAAAAAAAACGCGATTGCCAATGCGAAAAAGAAACGCTTTTAACATTATTACATGTTATTTACATAAATATGAACTCTTAAGACTTTCTTCTTCTATATGCAATGAATCATCCGGATATTTGCGGTCATGAGTATCCACAATTTCCTGTTCTTTGTAGCTCATTTGACATTTTGTGAGTTCAACAAACGTGGATTTCAAGAAAATAAAGTATCAGACTAGAATAGCTGGTTACATTTCACTATTTGGCACGCTTTGGGCGATCATGTCTCGAATTACTTTCTGCCATTAATTTCTGCGGTTGACTGGTTGCCAATCAAGGCTATATAATCCAATTTGTCCTGCTATTTAACCCATAACTAGAGGGAAGACACGGATTAATTACCTTTTCCAAGGGTGTTTGAGCGTAATTGAATGTAATAGCGCGCTTAAATACATTCGGTCGAGGTACCAAGGTCAGAGAAGTTGCCATAAAAATACTTTACAAAAACAGACAAAAGCCACATCATGTGAGTGAGAAAGTGACTGAAGGTGATTTGCCAAGTCAGCACTGATCATATTGCAGATCCTCTTTTGGTTGGTTGGTTGGTTGTTTTGAATTATGGCAAATCAACCTCAGCGGGTCATTTACTGCCAACTAAATTTTATTTATTGCTGGTAATACCTTTTTCTTTCACTAATTTATTGTTGTTTTTTTTTATATAGGTTTTTGTGTCTAGCAATATATTTTTTTTTCTTTTCGAGTATCAAGATTAATTGAGATGTGTTTTTAAGGACAGGGTCCCCAAGTCCTACCCTGTTATTTAACCCATAACTGGACGGAAGGGACGGATTAATACCTTTCCCAAGGGCACCAGTGCTTAAGTGAATGCAGGGTATTCAACTAGAATTCGAACTCAGCTCACTGATTTCTCTTTCCGAGCCGATATCCACTGCACCACAACGCATATCCGTCACTAAACGCTTACAGCACCTGGCATTCCCAAGCGGTCACCCATCTAAGTACTGACCAGGCTCAACATTGCTTAACTTCGGTGATCGAACGAGAACCGGTTTATTCAACGTGATATGGCCGTAAGCCTCCTCCTTTGGATTTTATTTTGAATAGAAATGTAAATCGGTATTTACATTATTCGGACTATTGTCCTCATCTTTGTTACCATTTGTACGACGTTTCGGCCGTTTTACGCTCCGGCCTTCTTTAGGTGCTAGGAATTTCGAACCGTCCCCTTTATTACAATCACTGAGGTATATCCTCCTCATTCCTTGCGTAAAGTCTCCATTGGAAGTCATATCATTAGTTATCTCCTTCTAACCCTGCAAGTTACTTGTTCACCACTGCTGTTTCCTGGTATTGAACACACAACTCTAAGAGTCAAGTCAAGAACTAACCGACATCTATATCCAATGGGCCATATATCCTAAAGGACATGACTTCCAATCGATGCTTTAAGTAAGGAATCAGGATGATATACCCCAGTGACTATTTAAAATTGCTAGCACCTGAAGAAGGTCGGAGCGTAAAACGGCTGAAACCTCGGACAAATGGCAACAAAGATGAGGGGAATAGTCTGAATAATGTAAATACTGAAAATACTAACTCATCTCAGAAATATAGACAGAAATGTAAATAATAAATAAATGTCTTCTCAACCAAAACTGAGAATCCTGTGATAAAGACATGTGTACTTAAAGCTCTTCAAAATATTTTTATACCAGAAATTAAATAGCACACCCGGCTTCACTGACACAGACAAAGTTTTACTGGTGGGGATGATGTGAAAAATGTCAGGGACATTATTTTTTTCTCTCGGTAAAGCAATTATGACTTCTAGGTTAATGGATATTAGGCATATAGCTCAATTATTATACCAAAGAAGATGCAATCTTCGAGGTTTTAATATATGGTTTTAACCTTCAAGATTTAAAAGATAAGCATCTTAGAACATTACTGGGTATGACGATAAACTGCAACCGGCAACAAAGCCTCTGATCGGAAGTTCTGAATTTTGCGGTGCGTGTTCTTCCCAGATTCATCTTGACCCGTGGTAGTAGTAACTGTCAGGGCCTGGGCTATCGACAAATTGTGAAGTCTCCAACAAAAAAGATAAAAGTAGTTAAAGTAGATTTTTATACCAAAAATACCCGCAGTACTTTTTTTAGATAAAAATTACCAACAATACTATATCTGTAGCCGAAAGAAAGACAATTTTCTTCAAAATATATTTAGTTCAAGCATAAAATTGTTAAAAAAACATTAGATTTCTGCATGAGACAAGGCATAAAGAAGTTGATAGGCTACTAAACAAAATCACTCAACCAAACTTTATAAAATAGATACGTTCTTGCTATATATTCTATAATATGGGATACATTGCTATTTAACTTATTTGTCATAATCCTGAACTCATCCGTATTAACGAGTTTATACCTGGCGTCATGAAAGACAGAATAGTTGACGGATTATCAGGTTTTCTCTCACAGGTTATGCCACTGAACATGGCAGAATATATATATATATATATATATATATATATATTGTGTTTTTTGGCAGCATTTTTTCATTAATGCAGGTTTCATTGAATAATATAGACAAGTTTGATATTTCCAATAACGTACTCAAATGCCTGTAATCAGACCAGGGACCACAACACCACTATTTTGTCACTGTCTTCGGCCATCCGCCACGGTAGGGATGGACTTATATTTTCAATTCAATTCTCTTTATTGTTAATAACTTAAATGTTCTATGTTTACCGTGTGTTAATATTTATTCTTTGATAATGGCTTATGTGAGCCGAAAGCTTAGACCCGATAAAAAAATCAACAATTACTGTGATTTTTTGTTGTCTTTCAACGACATCACCATCAAGTATATCAGACGGTATGAACGGATCCTACACAAAATTAATAGACAAAACTTGTGTATATTATTCAATGAAACCTGCATTAATATATATATATATATATATATATATATATATATATATATATATACTTCATTTGTAAACGAGTTATTACGCGACCTATGTTTCTACCATGTGGTGTCTTCGGGCGATTTGCAATAAGCATTATTTATAATATATATATATATATATATATATATTCAGTAATGAATTTGAACATTCTCGGCTACTGGCGTGTGTTTACATTGTATATAACACAATTAAGTCCGCTTTCTTTCACCGAGTGCCCATATTTCAGAGGTAGAATGTGAATTCAGTCAAGATTTAACTCCAGCTAGAAGCAATCCGATGTCTAATCCTACTGATCAGCTGTGATACAGCAAAACAGATCTGTCTGCGAGTGACAATTTATGTCAGTTCAAATAAATTGCAAACATTGTGTCTGCATATTTTTAATAAAATCCGTTCGGTTAATCTTTCGCGTACTATAATTGAATGATGTCTAACATGAACTGTAACATTGACAGATGTTATTATCATTCATTTCCTAAGGTACCCAAGTACTTTCAATCTCATCAGGAGTGTAAGTTAAGGAAACAAAAAACAACCACAAAACTCTGTTGCTAAAAATTACTGGAAATTTTTTTAATACGCGAAAGATTATCGTGAGTATGAATGGATTTTGTTAAAAATATACAGACACAATGTTTGCAATTTATTTAATCTGACATGTCTAAAAATAATTTGCTGCCTAAATACACAAATATATATATATATATATTATAAATGATACTTTAGAACATGTAAAACTACAAGCTATATATATATATATATATATATATATATATATATATAGTCATCCGCAGACAGGTCTGTTTCGCTGTATCACAGCTTATCAGTATGTTTAGACATCCGATTGCTTTTACCCAGGATTAAAATCCGACCGAATTTGGCCTCAGTCGGCGATTCTACCTCTGAGCTATGGGCGCTCGGTAGAAGGAGGCAGACTTTTTAGCGTATGATGTATCATACGCCAGTAGTTAGAGTGCCCTAATTCATTACTGAATGAGCAATGCATAAATGCTAGGGTAGCTACTGTTTGTTCAAGTATATATATATATATATACAAAGGTTCATCTCTTCTACTCTAATAGTTTCTTTGCTCGCACTTCCCGCTTGTGGGACATCTTCCCGTTTTCTTGTTTCCCTGATAGCAACAACCTCCAAAAATTTAACTGCAACGTTAATTGCCATATTCTATCTCTTTGAATGCTGTCCATCTTTTATCCCTTGTTAGAACCCCTTTTCTACTCAGTTTTTTTTTTCTCTCGCTGTTAACACTATGCGCACTAGTAGTGGTACCCGCCTTGAGTGAGGTAAAATGATTAAATAAAGAATAATAAAAATAATACATAGTAATGAAATTTCTCATAAAATTAACTTTCTCTTTGTTATAATTATTTACGAAATGTAGCTTATATATTGCACAATGCCGAATGTAAAGCACACTCATTGAACAGACGAAATCGTTACTCCAGGTCAGCGTGCTTATTTGCCTGTTTAACTTTAATTTAACATTCAGTGAGAGATCTGAGCTTGGTGATATTTTAGAATATCTTCTTTGCCAGTTAGTAATTTGGTCATCCATACTCTTATAGCATCTACCAAGTATTGTACCCATGACTGATTTTTGTTGTTAATATTGTCTATTACATAAAATAATGATATATTTTATACATTATATCTAGTTTAAAAAAAGTGATGATGAGGGGGTCAAAAAGTGTAGTGGGACGCTCGCCGGCAAACCAGCTACTTTTCTTTCTTTCTTTCTTTCTTTCTTCGGTTACCCTTTCTCGGTCGTTAATCTGGGTAGTTGTAAAACAGGCACCAACTAAGCCGCTCTGACTTCATCTTTGTCAGTCTGACTGTCAATCCTCACATTCATCTTTGACATACGCTTCTTCTTTTTCTATGTGCCCTGTCCCTTCAGGACGTAGGCGATCATGGCTCTCCACGTCTCCCTATCCTTTGTGCCTCTTAGTATGTTTGCTCCTTTTACATCTCGCAACCCCCGTTCCGTCATTTTACCTGATCAGGCCCTGCAAATATGTTATCCGCTGCCTTCCTCTGTCTCTTTTTACTTCTATCTGGCCAGCTCTCCTTCCTTACTGCATGTCCGAGGAACTTCAGTTGTCTCTTCCTGATGATCAGTATTAATTTCCTTTTTGTTGCCATTCTTTCCAACACCTTATCGTTGCTTGCATGCTCAGTCCACGATATCCGCAGCATCCTTCTCTAGAACCACATTTCCGCTGCTTCCAGTTTTGTCATAATTTTCGATGATATTGCCCAGCATTCACTGCCGTATTGAATGAAGTACTGACATCACATCGCAATCCAATACTCTTTTCTTTGTTTCTAGTGAAATTTTCCTGTGCTTTAGTACTTTACTCAGCTTCTGGAACGCTTTCTTTGCCATGCCAATTCGCCTTCGGATCTCTGTGTTGCACTTTCCATCTACCGTTAGAACACTTCCTAGGTATTTAAATTTTTGTACTTGTTTGATTCTGGTATCTCCCACATGTATCTGGCATTTTGGGTTGCACCTTATGCTGATGACCAAGCTTTCAGTTTTCTTAAAGTTTATTTGTATTCCTATACCTTCTGTAAGAGGTCTTGTCCGTCGAAAAAACGAATTCTCACAGCGCTGAGTTGTGTCATATACTATTTTTATCTTCCCGTCTGAAACAATCCTGCACATATATAAATCTATCATCTGCCAGTGCATTGAATAATGCTGCCATATCTGGTCGAGTGCTCCTGCTATCCACTTAAGTGTCCTTGACAAAATCCAACGGAGGATCTGTAATGTGATCGATCCCAACTTGGCAGCTCGGCTACAGTCACTTTCTCACAGGCGCAATGTGGCTTCCCAGTGTCTCTTCTACAAATACATTCACGGCTTCTGCTCCGATGAACTTAGCTCAGTGGCTCCCCCTGTATATGAAGTTACTCGAGATTAGCAACTAGGTCCCACCCTTTTACTTTGAAACCAATAAATTGTAAACGTAAATTTTGCTCCATCAGCTTCTTTTCTCGCACTTCCTGACTGTGGAATTCCTTTCCGTTTACTTGCTTCTCGACAGCTTCTATCTTCAAGAATTTTAATGTAAAGTCAATAGTCATCTCCTATCTCACTAACCTGCATCCTCTCTCTCAACTCCTTTCTCCGTTCACTCTATTCTCATCATTATTCTCATCCTTCTCATACCCACCTTCTGACACCCCCTATAACCTTTCACTCTTTCTCACAACTTTCCTCCTATGTAACCCCCTGCAAAACAGTGGCAGTAAAATGCCTTGCTTGGGGCGATATTATTATAAAACAATCATAAAGAATAGTGTATATAACGATATTGTCAAGATTAGGTAAAATCAGGTGTCCATAGATTGGCTGATGTGGAATATCTCGTTGATTATTGTGAAATATCCTGTGAAATTAATTATTGTTTTTCATGTTGATATTTGGTACTGTCATTAGCACGTCCAGTGAGATATTCCACATCAGTCAATCTATGGACACCTGATAATGATCAGAGGGTACTTGGTCGAAACGTTTTGTCTATTATAACATCTATATCAACCAAGTTGAGAACAAAAGTTTGAAATAATTCCAAGATTATTGAAAATTACTCATCTCAGAAATGAGTACAGAAGATAGCTATCGTAGAGAAATTTCTACTCACGAGACAACACTGAAATTAGCGAAATTTAAGAATCTCTACTGGCAGCAAACTGCTTGCATACGGACAGGCAACGAATTCATCAGATTTACAAAGATAGAAATGGCCGTAAGACAAGGATGTGTCTTTTCACCGGACCTGTTATTGTACAGCGAGAATATTTTGAGGACCCTCGATGTTATGACACGATTTGTCATCAGAGGCCACAATTTAAGCAACATAAGGTACGCAGAAGATACAATGTTGATTTCAGATACGGAAAGGAAACTACAAGACCTCCTACAAAAGATAGCTGAAGAGAGTGATAAAAAAGAACTACAAATAAACTGCAAGAGAAACGAATGCATAGTCATCAGCAAAAAGAACAACCCAATATGCCAAATACAAGTCGGGGATACTAAGACCAAACAGGTACAAACACTTAAATACCTAGGAAGTGTTCTAACATAAGACGAATGTGCGACACAGAGATCCGAAGGCAAATTAGCATGGCGAAAGACGCGTTCCAGAAGCTGAGTAAACTATTAAGACACAGAAAACTTTCACTAGAAACAAACTAGATTGCTATGCGATATCAGTTCTTTAATATTGCAATGATTGTGGGACAATATCAACAAAGATTAAGGGAAAACCTGAAGGAGATGAAATGTAGTTCTACAGAAGGATGCTGCGGATATCTTAAACCGAGCATGTGAGCAATGATGATGTGTTGGAAAGGATGGAGACGAAAATGAAATTAATACTGAGCATCAGGAAGAGACAACGGAAGTTCCTTGGACGTGCCATGCAATGAGGAATGAGGGATTGGAGAACCTGATACTAATAGGCCAGATAGAAGGAAAAAGAGACAGAGGAAAGCAACGGATAATATATTTGAAGGGCCTGAGTAGGTGGATGACAGGAAGGGGGATGCGTGCTGTTACAGGAGAAAGCGTGCTAAGAGCCACAAGGGATAGGGAGACGTGGAAGGCTATGATCGGCTACGTTCTGAAAGGACAAGGCACATAGAAGAAGAAGAAGAAGAAGAAGAAGAAGAAGAAGAAGAAGAAATGGGAGTAACCTGTATAAGTGGTTTGTGCAAATTGATGCATGAACAGGAGACGAGAGGGAGAGTGAAAAGACCAAATTTGCTACAAAATTTTTATTGTTTTGGGAAGCCATATTATTTTTGTTATTATTATCCCAGTCAATTTCATTACCTTCACCTCCGTGCAAATACCCTTGGGTAAGGTTCGAATTCCTTTCTTTTCCACCTCTCAGCTATGAACAGGTTACAAAACAGCCAGGGTCCTAAAGATTCGGTCGGGTTGGAAAAACACGACTCTGGATTTAAAACCTCCAATATATGCTAAACAAACTCGCTAACTCATAATTTGTCAACCGTGATGAATATGGCTTCACTTCTGAGAAAAATTTGTTTCCACGTTTCTTGATATGCAATCAGGCAAAAATCTTTAAAATTCTATTTGACCATGGGGTGAATTCTGTTGAGTAAGCATATATTTTGATTCTCGGAAGAATTTGTGATTTCTCTGCAAATAATCCCATTATTTACCAGGGATTCTATGCTCTTTGAACAGACGCAGGTTCAAAAAATACAGATGACTTTATAACTGGTAATATTTTATGAAACCTCAAAATTATGAAATCATATGTTTCATTTTAATTGTTAGGTCTGCTTCTAGGAAATTTGACTCACTGTGACATTGTTAGAATCTATCTTCTATCTTCTACCATTTATTATTGATGATGCATTGTCTATTGTTTCAGTCATGAATTGCGAAATTCTTGATAAAAATCAAAGAAATACCTCAGCAATTTTACTAGTCTTTGATTTGGAAATTCGGCTTCTGTCACTTTCTCATTCCTGTAACGCATTCTCCCTTAGCCTTTTTAACAAATACTTTCATGGTAATTGTTTTGATTAATTTCCCTCTACGGTACCTAGATTTTATGAATTTAAGCTCAATACTAATGTGGAACAATGGATATCAGCTAAGACTGAAAAATCGATGAGTCGACTTCAAATTCCAGTCGAATCTGTTTCATTCACTTACGCGTAAAAACAACTTCCCTCTCCGGCAGGACAGATTTTAGTTCACCTAAAACACGACCCCTGGCTGAGTCCAGCTAACCTTCCTGATCTTCGGCCGATTCTGCCCACGTTGTGTTGTTGATCTCGGACCGGCCAATGTCGGATCTCTTGTTATCATCCGCCTAGGTCAGCACAGAAAACTCGAGGGGATGGTATACAATGAAAACCTGATTTAAAAGACTGCAATCTCACGTTTTAGATTTATATATATATTTATATTTATCAAATAAATACAAGATTACAAGAAAGTCAAAGATACGTGACGCTAAAATATATTAGTTGGCTGCTATTTCAGTAGCACGCTATTATTCTATTGTCACCACGGGACAGTAGTTTACTCAATTTGCAACTCGCCGAATTAGGACTGACCGTCTCTTGAAACATACTGATGGCAGGCTATTTCAGCTTGACCGTATCATTCCACCGCTGGTCCCCGTTTCACTAAATTTCGTTTTTTACACCATTTTATTAAGAAGACACAAAACCGCGGTGTTAAAGTTACTTACGAAATGTCTATTTCCCCCTCACTATATACGAGTTACAATTTCGATATGTAAGTAATATTATTTAACCATTTCAAGTGAGTCATCTACTCTTCCGATGGAAGGGGAGAAAACTCACTCTCTGCTATAATTTACCTGTTCCTACCAGCCGTCCTGGTAGTCAGTAAACGGGAAAATCTCAACGTCGAATTGTGACATAGGGTCACAAATCGTCAAAACCCAATGACAGTATTTGATTAACTAGTTTTGATGAATTCGCTTACTTCGTCCGACAAAAGCAATTTTGAACTCAATGTATCTTTAAATCTGTATTTTCCAGTTTTATCATTTCGGCTACTTTACCCGACAAAAATAATTGTATTATCCAATTTTTAAAGGAATCTTGAAAATCACTTAAAATACTAGCCATCTGGTAATATTGTTACTCTACAACATTGGTTGGCAACAAGTCCAGCGCAGAAAAGAAAAACAACCTACTGCAAGAAAATCTTTTGTTTAGTCATATTTCGACAGAGCAATGCCTGACCAAGCGTGTCACACATATTGCAGTTAAATAACTGACTGTCTGACTAGATTATCAGCAAGGTCTTAACAGATGTAACTGAAAGTTTAATGATAAGAGTTTCTTCTCTATCAATTCTCGCTTTTGGAATTCTCTTTCAGCTTCTTGATTTTCAAAAAGCTTCGATCTTCAAACAGTTAAATGCAATATCAAGTATCTTTCGTCTTTTAATTCGCTTCTTTTATTGCTCTCTCTTTCTCTCTCTCTCTCTCTCTCTCACACACACACACACACACACACACTTTCTCTCTCACTCCTTCTTGGGAATAGTTTTCTTTTTCTCATAGTTTATCACGCTCATTAACACGTTGTGTCATTGTGGTTTATTGTCTTTTCTGAGATTAAAAACTTAATTTTAATTGCAAACTGGCAAATTTGGATTTGATAACATGATTTAATTATTTTAATTCGTGTCTAGAAACAATTCTTACCAAAAGTAAAAAATAAAAACAATGCATTGGTTTTAGTAATGTAGAAAGTATGTGACTTATTCAAATTTATTATAGCACCAAACTTCAAAGAAGAAATTACACAATTCATGATTAATAATATCGAAAGTGAGGAAATTCGGGAACATTTCTCGTGAAATAATAAAATGCGGGGTTTTTAATAAAACGACAATTCAGTAAGTTTTTTAAAAGCTGGATATGCGTTGTTGTGCAGTGGTTATCGGCTCAGAACGAGAAATCGGAGAGCCGAGTTCGAATTACAGTTGAATCCTTGCATTCACTTACGCACAATTACCCTTGCGAAAGGTATTAATCGGTCTCTTCCCTCCAGTTATGGGTTAAATGACAGGACAGATTGAGTTGTATAGCCTTGGATAGCAACCAGTCTACCACTGAAAGGAATGCAAACCTACTGCGGGATAACGTTCTACTTAGTCAGTCATGTCTCTTTCGAAACCTGATCGCCCAAGCCTGTATCACGTATGGCACTTAACTGAATGCGTTAAGAGCTATATGTGATACACACTTGGGCGATCATATCTTGAAAAACATGACTGACTAGGCAGTATATTTTTCCATCCAATCTGTCTAGCTATTTAACCCATATCTGAAAAGAGAAGAGACGGATTATTACCAAACCCAAAGGTATTTGCATGAATAATATCATTACTAAATAATGTAACTGCAGGGCCAAAAACAAAAAACAAAAGAGTTTGTAAATATATATATATATATATATATATATATATATATATATATATATATATATATTTACAAACTCTTTTGTTTTTCGTCTTTGGCCCTGCAAGTAATTATTTCCTTTACAATTATTTACTTGGCAATAAATACTGAAAAATAGTATGAAATAAATCAATTTTTTAAAACACTGGTGTGGGCTAAACGAAATTTATAGCAGCGGAATAATACCAGACGACCTATGCAAGTAGATATTTATAGCGCTGCCGAAGAAACCTGGTGCAAACGAGTGCGAACTACACAGAACTACCAGCTTAATGAGTCACAGTACAAAACTGATTGTCAGAATCCTGATGAATAGAGCGAGAAGCAGGATCAGGCCAGAGATAGGGCAGGAACAGTGCGGGTTCGTCAAGGACACTGGAACAAGGAACGCCATATTCATGATTAGGATGCTCTGAAAGGGCATTGCAAATGAAGAAAGACTTGTACCTGTGCTTCATTGATTACGCGAAGGCATTCGACAAAATACGACACAAAGAATTGATGGAGATGCTGGGCAATCTCGACATTTTCGGCAAAGACATAAGAATAATCAAGAATCTCTACTGGCAGCAAACGGCCTGCATACGGACAGGTAACGACCTCAGTAGATACACAAAGATAGAAAAAGGCGTAAGACAAGGATGTGTCTTTTCACCGGATTTGTTCAACCTATACAGCGAGAATATTTTGAGGACCCTAGATGACACGCCAGGATTTGTTATTGGAGGCCACAACCTG
>JBBBDQ010001762.1:997500-1035000 GCA_037127315.1 Ascarosepion bandense | reverse complement strand
GTTGGTGTCTCCTCTTACCTAAAGCCTCGCAAAATAAGTTTTGTCAAAAAAAATTATGTCGGATATGTTTTGATCGCACATTATAGATCTGAAAGCAGTAAAGAAACTTCTGTCTTTCTGGATCCCGTTCCGTCTCCACACGAAAGTATTTTCATTCTTTTTCAGTCCTAGTAAGCCCTTTGAATCCTTTTAGATCCATAGAGTAAGACTGGACTCTTTCAGCAAAACAACAGCGCCGTCTAGATGGATGTTATACTCGTTTTCTCAGAAGAGTACTTAATCTTTCATGGCGAAACCACCTAACTCTAGAAATGATATATGGAAACCTACCAAGAGTATCAATCTTAGTTCAAAAGAGACGTGTCCGGTTTGCTGGGCATTGTGCACGTGCCATAGATGAACTGGTTTCATCGTTCATATTCTGGAGGCACCCATCATCTCAAAATCGATCTCGTAAGTTAACCTTTCCAGACAGGATACATAGAGATACATCTCTCGCCAAGGAAGACCTTACAGGTGCTATGAGAGATAGGGAATACTGGAAGGGTGTAGTGAATTCTATCTCGGCCGAGGCCGCAAGATGACGATGAAGCCCTTTGTATCTCAGTAGCATTATTGCCTTTCTTGGGGTGAAATGATTTCACAAACAAAAAAAGGTTGGCTAGACTTATCCAGGTGTCCTGTTATATAAATACCTACTTGGGAAATGATGATGTCAGGAAGATTATTGATTATTTTTCATAAATGAATATTTTAATTTTATTTATGTTATTAAAGTAACTAAAATTTTCTTTTCAATTTTGTATCTTTTTGTTGGTAATGTTTTCAATGTGTTTTTCTTTTTTAGAATTTATTTTGATTAAATATTTTAAATTTCATGTTTGTATTTACATAACTCTAAATATAGGGAATTTCGTTCTGATCAAAGGAAATTGTAAATGAATGTTATGTAATATCAGTCTTCTTGCATATTCGAGAACGCTGGAAACATGACAAGGAAAAAGGAATCAATACAAACTGGTCATACAGAAAGTTAATGAGAATTCTATCGACATTGCGAGTAAGTAATAAAAGGTCTTAAAATGGTAGCAAAAACATTATTTATATTCAGAATAAGCTGAAATTTGACTTCTAATGACGAAGGGCGAAGTTTGTAAAACTTAACCCTTCCAGGTCAAAATCGAGTGCGATAAGACAGGGCTTCGGAGCCCAATGAGACGTGTGAATGAATACATGCCAGGAGGCCCTAGCAAAAGGAGAAATGCTGTTAAGACCATTTTTTGTATAATCATTTTACCCGCAAGCAAGGCATTCCACTGCCACTATTGCACAAGGGGTTATATAGGGGAAGGTAAAGAGAAAGAGTGGCTAGATATAGGAAATGTCAGAAGGAGGGGGATAGACGGGTAAGGATACCGGGGCTGAGAGTTGGGTAGATGGGAAGAGTGTTTGAAAGAATGGATGCGAGTTAGTGTGTTAGAAGGTGTCTATTGACCTTACATTTAAACTCCTGGAGATTGTAGCTGTCGGGGAAGCAATCATGTGGAAGGGAATTCCAAAGACTGGAAGTGCGAGAAAAGAAGCTGTGGAGTAGAAATTGCGGTTACATTTTATCGGTTTCACTGTAAAAGGGTGGGACCTAGTTGCTAATCTAGTATCTCGTGCAGATTCGTACCTAGGGGGCACCAGACATCTAAGTTCATCACGAGAGATAGGATGTTGTGAAGAGCCATGAATACCCAGATGCATGGCAAACAGAGATTCAATAATGTAGACTTGTTAGTTTCAAAGACGACTGATTACTACAAAAATCAGAATAATACTGATTATACACAATTCACGGGCCAGAAATCAAATATTTTTTTCTTGTTTTTAGGCTAAAACCAGAAAATGTATACTATTCTAAAACACCATTTATGTCTAGCGAGTATGTTTTCACAAAACTTCTCTCAACGGGGTGTGTCTTAAAATCAATGTTTACAGGCATATTTGTTCACACAGAAAACGCATAAACATTAAATTACGTAAACTATTCATTCTTAAAGGAATGTCACAACCGACTGCTGTAAATTTCGGGCGACTTCACGTTTACTGAGTAAGTCTTTTCTATTTTGGTTGCGAAAGTCTCTTAATATGTCATGTGCACGTGGAACATGATTTAACAATAAAAATCAGCAAAAGAAACATAACGATACTAGCATTTCATTTTTCTTTTTCTCTATATCTCATTCTTTGATGAAGTCTTATAAAAGTGAAACATGTGAAATTCATAAACGTTTCGTTTTTGCTTTCTCTGCCGAATTTAGTTGCATACTAGCAGTATAGCCCGGCGTTGCTAGGGTGTAATGAAAGCTTTAAAACTAATCCATGGTCCTGGAGCTCAGACTCTTTGGACGTTGGCACGGAAGATTAAAAAGCAATAGTTGTTTCCAGTTAAAGTGAAACCGTAGACTGAAAAAAAATGAATGGATGTAAGTCAAATTTTGATTTCCTGGTATCGATATCAAATAAGATTTTTCTTTGAAGGCTAAATAAGTCCTCTGAGTAAATGATATCAAGGCTGAGACTAAGAAGTACAATTATACCTACTTAGAGCCAAACCCGAAACAAAAACTAAAATAAAGGGCTGAAAAAATACAGACATACAGTCAGATAAAGAGTCAAACTTCTGAATATCGTTTCTTATGTCTTTGTCTATGAGTGTATCAAATTTGATTAAAATCGGACCACTCCTTCTATTTTTTCGATTATTGATTTTCGAGATTTATCGGGGTTACCTCGACACAAAACCTAGCTAAGAACACTCGCAGACGCTTATAGTAAAGACGTGTAAATGTTCAAGAAAATCGGTTCAGCCGTTTCGGAATCTATAGGTAACGGACACACACACACACACACACTCACAAAGTTCCATTTATAAAAAGTTTAGATTAGATTAGATTTGATGTATATCTGAACTCATATATATATATATATATATATATATATATATATATATGTCTTAGAATGATATGTTGAAAATGGCTATTTCTTCCGATAAATTTTATCTGAATTTACAGATAAATATATTTATATATATGGCATTTACAGATAAAATATATATATATATATATTGTAGTGATATTGTAAGATATCCATGTTATAATTTCTGAATAAATAATTAAACATATATATATATATATATATATATAGTGTGTGTGTGTGTGTGTGTGTGTTCTAATAACTTGGACCGATTTTTAATGCTTTGAATATTAAAATTGGTCTAAGTCATTTTAAATGCTTTGAAGATTAAAATTGGTCTAAGTCATTGGAAGACTATTCTTCAAGGTTTTGTTTCTTCGGCTGAAGTGTGAAGACATCACAATAAGCTCTTCACGAAGCTTCAACGTCGGCATAATTCTGCTCGTTAAAGCTACAAACTTCACAATATATATATACTATTTTTAAACGAGTTATTTCGCCCACCTAGGTTTCTACCATGAGTGGTGTCCTCAAGCAATTTGCAATATATATATATATATATATATATATATATATATATATATATACTATTTACATTGCTCGAACTGTTCTTCCCATTTTTGTTGCCATATTCATGACGTTTTGGTTGTTGCACGCCTCAGCTTTCTTCAGGTGAAATAAGTTGGAATTTCAACAGATATATGGCTTTGTGGATAAAAGCTTTGAATGAAGGAATCTAATAGTGACTTGAGGCAAAGAGTTGTTAGTTGTATGAAAACGCACACACACATAGACATACGGCCACTTCAAGCAACGTAAAAAACTCGTGCAAATTGAAACCAAGATGAGGACAATAGTCTGAATAATGTAAATGGAGTTAATTTTTGTTTTTTTTAATGGAAAATATTTCTCAGAAGATTTTATTTTAATTTTAATTTCAAGCTTATAGATTAAACGTAATATTTCCAATAAGCAAATGGAGTAGATAGACTAAACTATCGCCCGGTTCACACTCCACCCACGTCTATTGAACAGGTGAAAAGGCTCATCCCTTGTTTCCTGTTTAGGATGTGGTTTCCGGTTTTTCTCTTTCCCAATCTTTTCACTCTTACGTAGCCCCCTGCGCATCAGTGGCGTTTTCGCCTTGCTTGGGGTGATATGATTAAAAAAAAAAATTCAAAACCAATTTAAATTGAATGGAAGGAATTATTTTTAACTACTAAAATCACTGGTTTTAGTGCCATTTTTAGTCACCCCTCGACACAGTGTAATTCTCTCCATTAAAAAATATCTCGAAAAAACAAAATATACTTGTATGAAACTTTATTTGAGTAATATTGTCTAATTTAAAATTGAATTAATCTAATTTGGAACAGGTATTACTTGTTTTAGTTTAAAATATCGCAAAAATCTTTTTTATATCATAAGTAGGTGCTTTTATTTGGTGTGGACAAGTCTATTGACCGTTTGAAATTTAACTATTATTAAAGCGGGCGCGAAAATCCCACGAAATAGAAAGGTAAATCCAAACCTGCTATCTCCTGCAACAGACTGAAAACTAAGGGCCGATATAGGCTCAAGATTGAAATTCCCAGAGCAAATTGCCATGACAAAACTTCGCCCAGATACAGTTTTCTTCTCACATAAATTGAAGAAGATAGTCTTGTGGGAACTGACGGTCCCCTGGGAAGAAAACGTAGAGGAAGCTCATGAAAGGAAGAAGTTAAAATATGACGAACTGCTGTAGAGTTGCAGGGTTAAAAGCTGGAGGGCTAGCTGCAATCCTATAGAAGTGGGGACTAGATTTGCAGCAAGGTCCTTATGCAAAGCTTTAACAGATATTGGGATAGTGGGAATAAAAAAAAGAAAGGCAATCAAGTCTATAACCGAAACAGCGGAAAGAACAGCTAATTGGTTATGGATCAAAAGAGACAGTGTCTGGATTCCAAACTGTTAGCGAAAATTTCCCGAAATTCTGCGTCTAAATTAATGTTTCGGACGAGCTCATGTGCGGTTCGCCTCGAAATGGAATGTGGCTCTGACTGTCGCAATCGGAACCATTGGCATTGTTTCGTACCGGGCCTAAACGCAATTTTCCAGTGTCTGAAAGCGCTTATCGAGGGTGGGCCAGAAGCTGACCATCTCTGGTCGGGTCGGCACGGTGATGGGGGTATAATGTTGAAAGACGCGGAACCCCCTAGTGATCCTCGCGATGACATCACTGACGACACGCTCTAGCGCCCCCATTACGGTGCGTATGTTGGAAGGAAAGCTAATTTAAAATTGAATTAATCTAATTTGGAACAGGTATTACTTGTCTTTCGTTCAAAATATCGCAAAAATCTTTTTTTTATAACATAAGTCGGTGTTTTTATTTGGTGTGGACAAGTGTATTATAAAGTGAGCGCCATTTTTGTATATTATTTTAACTCCCCAGTAATCATTTAAAAATTCCGTAATCATTTTTTTATAATCGTTTCACCCCAAGCAAAGCAGCATCGTCAATTTTGCGCATTGGGTTACTTGTGAGGAAAGCGGAAAAAAAAATGGGTTTACACAGTACAGGGGGCGTTGGAGAAAAGATAAGACGAAGATTAAAATAAAGGAGATAAAAGATGGTAACTGACGTTGCACTTAAATTCTTGGAGATTGTAGCCATCAGGGAAGCAAACATGCAGAAGAGAGTTCGACAGAGGGGAAGAGAGAGAAAAGAAAATGATGGGTGTAGAAGTGACGGTTACATTTGATTGTTCTGACTGAAAAAAAGTTGGGACCTAGTTGCCAATCGAGTAGCTCGATTAAATTCGTGTAGAAGGAGCAACAGGGGCTCAGAGCAGAATCCATGAAAATACTTGTAGAAAAGACAGAGAGAAGCAACATTCCGTAGGTGACAAAACGACTAAAGTTAAGCTGCTAAATTCGTATCGTATACATTGCAGACCCTCCTTTGAAATTTGTTGAGAACCCCGAGATCAAAACCAAGATCACCCGACCAGATATGGCAACAATATTCAATGTACGGACGAATAGTAGATTTATATATCTTCAAAATGGATTCTGAGATGAACTTTCTGATCCGACAGAGTAACCAAACCTTCCTAGAAGTATATATAGCTTTTGATTCGATGTAGTCGTTCCACAACAGTTCGGCTGAGAGAGTGAGGCCGAGGAGGCGCAGTGCATTGCTTTTTAGGAGACAAGCGTGATCTATAATGATGGAAGGTAGAAAAAATTCTGAATTGGGTTTAAAGGAGTGCAGCTTCGTTATGGAAGCATTAAAACATACTAGCCATTTCTTATCCCAGTACACTAAAGATTGAAGGTCCTTTTCAAGAGCAATAGAGTAGTTTATACTCGAAAATTTTTACTGTGACGGGAGTAAAGAGTGGTGCGATTTTATAGATGCTTATTGTGGAACTTGTTACATCAGGAAGATCATTGATGAAGATTAGAAAAACTTAGGACCTAGGATAGAGCCTTGAGGAATACATGTATTCTTGTGATAGAATCTGGAACCTCACTACGCGATTTCATAGAAAAGACTGGATTTAATCAAACAAATGTCTAGTTATACCATAGCCCTGCAGCTTGGGCACTAAGCCAGCATTCCAAACCCTGTGAAACGCTTTTGAGATATCAAAGCAATCTATTGTTTCATTGAATTGTAGGTAAGTTTTGTTTGAAATTTACTATTGTTACCGTTTTTGCTTTCTGATAACGGACGTCTGTATTTCATCTTTAACACACGCAAAATATATTCAAAGATTATTTTATAAAATATTAGTTAATGTTGACATATGGTAAGCTTTTCTATTAATGATTCATAAACCAACAGTTTCTTTTCTCACACTTTTCGTTTGACTTTTCTTGCCTCCCTGATAGTTCCAGAAGTTGAAGTACAGCGTCAATTGCCATTTTAATCTACTTGATTTTAATAAATCTCTTTTCTTTTTTTCGACATGCCAAGTAGCTGATTTTATTCTTTCACAGTAACCCCTTGTACAACAGTGGAATTTCTGTCTTGTTTCGAGTGAAATGATTATAATATATATATATATATATATATATATATATATATATATATATATATATTGTTGTAGATTTGAGTGAGAAACCACACAAAATAATGAACAACAAAACAGATATTTGAGATAAAAAAATAGGATATATTGAACGTAAATATACAAACTGGAACGCAGATTAGTAATCCAGGAATACGATTAGTAAGGAATATATATAGACAAGTCTTTGAAGTGTAGCAGTGTTGAAATAGTATATCCGTGTTATTTTATTCTGGCTGAGTGGAGCTCAGATCTACTATACCTACTGACGCTGTATTCTGTGTAACTTCGGTATCGTTCAGTAAATTACGGATCAGTCCTGATGTTTCTAACGGATCTGTGCTGTTCTGACGTATCTCACTATGGCAGGAGTATATGTATACTCAAGTCGAGTCCATTATCATAGAAAAGGGGAGACCCCACAACATATATATATATATATATATATATATATATATATATATATTGCACAATAACAATATCATGTAAGTTTTAAGCAGAATTTAATACTGAATTCAGAAAATGAAATAAAACTTTATAAATTACAACATTCCATTTATTTTTACATGAAAACAATTCTTGCAAAAATTCATTCCGCAGGTAGACATTGTATAAACACGTCCGTCTGTGTTTGAGTGTATAGGTGTGCGCGCGGTTGTGTGTGTGTGTGTGTGTGTGTGTGTGTGTGTGTGTGTGTGTGTGTGTGTGTGTATCCTATTGGGCATTTTTATCAGTCTTACGTTTAAATAAATGCAAAGCATATTAAATTTATAAACGTTTCCTGCTTCCTTATCCTATATATATATATATATATATATATATATATATATATATATATATATACCACCGGCCATAATTATTAAGCCACCCCGTTTTTTAAAAGCAATTATGTATTTTATCCTATTTTTTAGTATTTATTGCCAAGTGGATAATTCTAAATGAAAATAAAATGGTTCTTTGTAATACTACACAATAACATGTGCTTCAAATGAACTGTTCAGGTGTCCAGTTTTTATGCTCTCTTCCCCATGCTAGTCTCATCTTATGATTGGCTGGCCAAAATAAAGTTTAAAATCACCCCTGTCCTAACACTTTTGCACGCTAGTGTGCAAAACTATTAGGACAAGGATGATTTTCCTAAAAACATCACTGAAATTCAAATACACGGTGAAAAGCCAAGTAAATTGCTAATAAATATTGATTTTTTAAAACTAGGTGTAAAAGAAATGTATTAAAAAGAATTTATAATTAATTTTTTCTATTTTCTATTAAACAAGTTTTTTTTTTAAACTAATCTCACTGGTGCCCCCTACATATAAATTGACTCGAGCCACAAGATTAACAACTAGGTCCCACCCTTTTTCTGTGAAACCATTAAACGGTAAACGTTAATTCTACTCCAACAGCTTCTTTTCTCGCATTTTCCGCCTGTAGAATTACCTTCCATTTACTTGCTCTTCCGACAGTTACAATCTCCAAGAAATTAAATGTAAAAGCAACAGTCATCTCCTATCTCACTAAACTGAATACTCTCTCTTATGCTCCTTTCTCTGTCCACTCCACTCTCATCAGTATTCTCATCCTTCTCTTACCCCCTTCATGACATCCCCTATAACCTGTCACTCTTACTCATAACTTTCCTCCTATGTAACCCCCTGCAAAACAGTGGCAGTAAAATGCCTTGCTTGAGGCGATATGATTGATGTGTGTGTGTGTGTGTGTGTGTGTGTGTGTGTGTGTGTGTGTGTGTGTGTGTGTGTGTGTGTGTGAAAATATACTCAGCTATGATCTGAGATTAGGACAGGATGTTTAAATAAAATAAAGACAAGAGGAAAACTATATTTTAAATCGCCTACTCATTTCGTCTTTTTGCCTTGATAAAGTCCATCACAGGACGAAACGCGTAGGCGATTTAAAATACAGTTTTCCTCTTGTATTTATTTTATTTAACCATATATATATATATATATATATATATATATACAGAGAGAGTGAGATATATATAGAGAGAGAGTGAGAGAGAGAGCAGACAGATAGAGTATTAGTATTTTGTTTAATTTGAACGAAAATGTTGTTTATTTATTTATTTTTTAATAGTATCACCCCGGGCAAGGTGGTAAGGCCACTGGTGTGCATGGGGGCTACGTAAAAGTGAAAAGATTGGAAAAGAGAAAGCCGAAAACCACATCCTAAACAGGGAACAAGGGATGAACCTCTACACCTGTTCAATAGAAGTGGGTGGAGTGTGAACCGGACGATAGTACAGTCTATCTACTCCAATTGAAAAAAAATAAGGAAAAGTAGTAAGATTGGAAAAGAGAAAGCCGGAAACCACATCTTAAACTGGGAACAAGCGATGAGCCACTACACCTGTTCAACAGACGTGGGTGGAGTGTGAACCGGGCGATAGTTCAGTCTATCTACTCCAATTGAAAAAAAAAAATATAAGGAAAAGTGAAAATATTGGAAAAGAGAAAGCCGGAAACCACATCCTAAACAGAGAACAAGGGATGAGCCACTACACCTGTTCAATAGACGTGGGTGGAGTGTGAACCGGGCGATAGTTCAGTCTATCTACTCCAATTGAAAAAAAAATGTAAGGAAAAGTGAAAATATTGAAAAAGAGAAAGCCGGAAACCACATCCTAAACAGAGAACAAGGGATGAGCCACTACACCTGTTCAATAGACGTGGGTGGAGTGTGAACCGGGCGATAGTTCAGTCTATCTACTCCAATTGAAAAAAAAAAATATAAGGAAAAGTGAAAATATTGAAAAAGAGAAAGCCGGAAACCACATCCTAAACAGAGAACAAGGGATGAGCCACTACACCTGTTGAATAGACGTGGGTGGAGTGTGAACCGGGCGATAGTTCAGTCTATCTACTCCAATTGAAAAAAAAAATATAAGGAAAAGTGAAAATATTGAAAAAGAGAAAGGGAAACCACATCCTAAACAGGAAACAAGGGATGAGCCACTACACCTGTTCAATAGACGTGGGTGGAGTGTGAACCGCTGATGTGTTATACTTTTTTGCTTTTTTCTTATTTTGTGGTAATATTTAATATAATATTAATATAATATTAATATAATATATTTTAATTTTTCAAGCAGATGAAACTTAACTTGATAAACTCAAATTTTCCAAAGTTTCTTTCCAAGTTTCTGCTATGGATTTATTCCAGTTCCTTTCGAGCCTCTCAGTCATCATCACGAACACAGTCTTTTTATTGTCTACTTCCTGGCACCTTTTTGTGAACTCTCCATTGCCAAACAATATATTCGGGGATTGAGTCAGTAAAAGCAGCTTTAGAAACGTCATATAAATTTCATGGAACCTGCAAATTTTATCTACGATTTTGACTTGCAAATGTTTGTATGTTTGTATTTTATTTCACTCTCCTAACATTGTTCACTCCTCAAATCTCCAAAAATGGCAAAGGCACAAACATTACTGAATCGTGCAATGGGAAATTTATTTTAGTACAAATGCATAAACATGTGCTTCTCTTTTGCATAAACTAACGCTGATCATGTTCCACACTTTATAAGCCCTGGTGAAAGAGAAAATAAATCCAATGTCTATATTTATATTAGTGTTTCGGATGTCTGTATCGCCAACACTAAATAATACTGAGATGGATAGGCCAGGGTCAGGCAAACATATTTTCACTGATATACTCGCTCGAATAACGAGTGCCTAGTGGCCAATATAGTTGTGCATTTCCGATCGGAGCTAACGACCAGCCACGAAACCTAGTAAAAGCTGCTATAACAACCTAGTTTATCCCCACAGCCGGAATATCTCCACCCAACATATTATGGCCACCGCCCACATTATCACCAAAATTCTGACGATACCTGATGTTAATCAATGCCAGACTATTTTATTCACGGAATTCAGGTTAGGTTACGTAAGTTTATATATATATATATATATATATATATATATATATATATCAGCCTGCAGTTGTGTATGGAAGAATCCAAAGGAGTATCCTGTACATACACTGGTAGGATAACTCTCTAAAAGAGCTCTAAATATAAATGTATATAAATATATAGAGAGCAAATAAAATTTACCATGAAATAACGTGTCTGCCTTAATTTCTCTTATATATATATATATATATATATATATATATATATATATATATATATATATATATATATCCGAGTGAATAAGAAACGAAGAAAGATTTACAACGTCCAAAACATTAATTTAAAACAGTGCTCGATATATAATATAGAGCTGTAAATATTTATTATAAATTATAGTTTAGAACATGTACAATTTTTTTATTATATAATAAAAATATAATTATAATATAAATTATTATATAATACAACTCATTATATAATTTAAATATAATATTAAAAAAATTTTACGTGTTCTAAAATATAATTTATAATATATATATATATATATATATATATATATATATATATAGTACAAAATAATACTCCAGCCAGACCACACTCTTATACGTTCTCACGGTTTAAAGAGAATTTTAATATTGGTTGTCACCTTCTAAGGAAACATTAGACATTGATCGAGCAGCCAGTACTTCAATATAATTTCTCTTCTGTTTTCTTAATTCGAGTAGGAGTTATCGTTCTTTCCAGTATTGCTTGGGGCTTCCTTCTTAACATTTTGTTTGAAGTAGGGTGGAATATCAACATATAAATCATATCATTTTTTTTCCATAGACACTTATTTTAAATGCATTTTATTTGTAGCTACTGTTAATAATCTTCAATTCTGATAGGATTTTTATGGTTAGATTTTATTGTTAGATAAAGTTCTTTGTGATTCTATAACCCACCGGCGCGACGTGGCTTCCCTGTGTCTCTTCTATAAATACTTTCACGGCTTCTGCTCCGATGAACTTAGATCACTAGTGCCCACTAAATACGAATTTGAACGAGATACTAGATTAGCAACTAGATCCCACCCTTTTACAGTGAAACCGATAAAATGCAGCCGTAACTTCTACTCCAACATTTTCTTTCCTCGCACTTCCCGACTGTGGAATTCTCTTCCAAACGATTGCTTCCCCGACGGATACAATCTCCAGGAGTTTAAATGTAAGGTCAATAGACACCTCCTAACACACTAACCTGCTCCCATTCTATCAAACACTCTTCCCATCGGCCCAACCCTCATCCTCGGTATCCTTACTCATCTGTCACCTTCCTCCTGACATTCCCTATGTCTAACCATTCTTTCTCTTTGCCTTTCCCTATGTAGCCCCATGCGCAATAGTGGCAGTGGAATGCCTTGCTTGGGGTGAGATGATTAAAAAAAAACAAAAAACACCGGTTACTGAGTTTCGAAGAATTGTGTTTTTACTAAGGCCCAGAAGCTTCACGCTCTCAAAGACCATGTAACGATAAATCACAAGTATACATCTGATAGTTTATGTATTTCTGAACACGTTTGGTATTACTCTGGCATCCAAACGAAAGTCTCGAAAGAACATGCCATGTGCTTTAAGATAATGGGGTTGTTGAAAGTAGATTACGTTAATAAATGCGGTAGGAACTTCTCTTATCTATATCTCTATCTGTACGGCGTTCACCTTGGTTGGGTTGAGCCGGTTTCCTCCCAAGCGATGGAGAAAGATTTGTTGGAATTTCTTTTTAAGGGCAGAGTCTCAAGTCCTACTCCGTATAGACCACAGGCATTTTAATTATCCAGCAACAGATTGCCAACATCTGCCGCAGTAGATTGGGGCCAACCAAGGCTATAGAACCAAATCTGTCCTGTTATTTAACCCATAACTGGAGGGAAGAGACGCATTAAAACCTTTCCCAAGAATATTAGCGCGTAAGTGAATGCAGGGCATTCAAGTGGAATTCGAACTCGGCTCCCCGATTTCCCTTTCCTAGCCAACATCCACTGCACCACAACGCACCTCCGTCAAGATACGCTTACAGCACCTGGTATTCCCCAGCGGGCTTAACTTCAAATGAGAACCGGTGTATTCAACGTGATACGACAGTTAGAAAGGAACTGTTCAAATGCATCTTCTTTATTACTTGTGGAATACTCATGAATCGGCCCTAAGTACGTAACATGGCGGCTCTTAGCTTTAAAGGTGTGAAATGTCCCGAGGAGAGCGCCTTCATTCAAACAGCATATTTATTTTTTATATATTCATATCGCCCCAAGCAATGCAGTCTACTGTCACTGGTGCGTAGGGGGTTACATAGGAGGAAAGTTATGAGAAAGAATGACAGGTTACAGGGCGTGTCAGGAGGTGGGTAAAAAGAGGGTTAAAATACTGAATGTAGAGTGGACGGGAAAGAAGCATGAGAGAGAGGATGCAAGTTAGCAAGATAGGAGATGACTATTGACTTTAAACTTAAACTTCTGGAGATTTTAGCTGTCGGGGAAGCAAGTAAACGGATGGGAATTCCACAGATGGGAAGTTCGAGAAAAGAAGCTGCTGGAGTAGAATTTGGGTTTACATTTTATTGGTTTCACTGTAAAAGGGTGGGACCTAATTGCTAATCTTGTGGCGCGAGCAAATTCATGTATAGTGGGAACAAGAGAGCTAAGTTCATCGGAGCAGAAGCCTTGAAAGTACTTGTAGAAGAAACACAGAGCAATCACATTGGGCCGGTGAGTAAGTGACAGTATCTGAGCTGCCATGTGGGGATCGATTACATTGGAGATTGTCAAGAATCTCTAGGTGTATAGCAGGAGCACCCGACCAGATATAGCAGCAGTTTTCAATGCAAAAGCGGATGGTTTTCTGCATTTCCGACTGACGCCATTTCGGTCGAGTTTCAATCCTGGGTAAAAAAGCAATCGGAGTCTAACCGTACTGATGAGATGTGATACGACGAAGCAGATCTGTCTGCGGATGACAATATATATATATACACACATAAAATGCATTTAAAAGAAGAGTCTATGGAAAAAAAATGATATGATTTATATGTTGATATTCCACCCTACTTCAAACAAAATGTTAAGAAGGAAGCCCCAATCAATACTGGAAAGAACGATAATTCCTACTCGAATTAAGAAGACAGAAGAGAAATTATATTGAAGTACTGGCTACTCGATCAATGTCTAATGTTTCCTTATAAGGTAACAACCAATATTAAAATTATCTTTAAACCGTGAGAACGTATAAGAGTGTGGTCAGTCTGGAGTGTTATTTTGTACTATAGATCATATATATATATATATATATATATATATATATATATATATATCATATATATATATATATATATATATATATATATATAACAAAAAAGGTAAAGAACACGTAGATTAAAAACCCACTGTTCAAGTATTTACTTACATGCATTTACTTATAGACTTACACTTATTTATCACTACACAAACATTTTCATGTTTCAGAAGAAGACTGTTCCGCCCCAGGTGATATGTTAAAATAAATGGTGAAAATTATTTATTTTTAAAATGTAAGATGAATTCATGCTTATTTAGAAATTAGGGGATGCTAGTTTGAGAAAACGCTTTAGGTGTGTCAGTATTGTTCAATCTAAATTACGAATTATGTAACAATGGAGATTTAGTATTTAGCTTATAAAAGGGGGCAGGATGGCTTGTATCTGGACATGTCACTTAATAATTTTGTCTGGTTAAGATATATAGCGGGACGTTAGATGATTTTAAATGGGTAGACTATACTCTTTAACAAGTGGTTGGATTTTAGTTTGTTTTTTTATATATAATAATAGACTTTTTTTAACTACTATCTATCAGTAAAGACTTGAACAATATTGATACATCCGAATATGATAGATAGATAGATAGAAACAGATTATGATACATACATACATACATACATACACACAAAGAATATGATTGATAGAGAGATACATACAATATGATAGATAGATAGATAGATAGATAGAAACAGATTATGATACATACATACATACATACATACATACACACAAAGAATATGATTGATAGAGAGATACATACATACATACATACATACATACATACATACAATATGATAGATAGATAGATAGATAGAAACATATTATGATACATACATACATACATACACACAAAGAATATGATTGATAGAGAGATACATACATACATACATGCATACATACATACAAACATACATACATTATGATAGATAGATAGATAGATAGATAGATAGATGCCTGGTTTGGAGGTTCGAGTACATTTTTCTTACATTCAGGGACCAAATCCAGAAAAAAATTCTTTAACCTGCCGCCAACAACCAAAATTGATATAGGTTAATAATACAGGTGTATTATTAGCCTATGTCTTTTATGTATATACACGTATATTACTTCCTCACGCTCTTTTTATGTCTCTCTTACTATTATTATGTCGTTCTGTATTGCTTCCCATCTCTCTCTGTCTTTTTCTCCGCCCTCTCTTGTTTTCCTTTTCTATCTCTTTTCTCTCTCGCTTCAGTATTTCTTTTCCTCTTTGTCTCTGTCTTTCTCTCACTCTATATCCCTCTCTCTCTCACTCTCTCTCTCTCTCTCTTTCTCACTCTCTGTATGAAATTATCGATGATGTAATTAAATAGTTTTTCCATTTGCTTATTTTTAAAACATTCTCTCTGTCTGAAAATATATTGATTCAAAGAATTTTTTTGTCTTTTTTTCGAAATAATTCATTTTTCGAATATGCTTTCCTTTGAAATCTTCCAGGGGTGGCTCGTTTTCAGACAATTGTATGTTACTCCACCTTGGCCGGTGACTGAGGTATTTACGCACGTGCTTGCAATTTCAGTTTCCTTCAATATTGCGATATTTATACAGGTGCTCCTGGAGATAACAGGCTCACCAGTAACGCAGATATTTACACAGGTGAACACAGCTTGCAGAACGTCATTGATAATCATGGAAAATAACTAAGAAGAAAATAAAATAGGTATATTTGTCTGTGTACGCCAGAGCGTCTATGTGTGTATACGCGTGTGTGAAACCTTAACAGAGTTAGATAGATAGGAAAAGATTGAGATAGATAGAGAGAGGGAGGGGTTGCTTTAATCAGACAGAAATGAACAAACTAACATAGATAAACTATATTAAGACACACTCAAGCTTAGATAGATAGATAGATAGATAGATAGATAGATAGTCAATAACAAAATGTGATATATATAGATAGATAGAGAGAGAGAGAGAGAGAGAGAGAGAGAGAGAGAGAGAGAGAGAGAGAGAGAGAAAGAAAATCTAAGCAAGAGCCAACAACCGACCACGCTATCGCCAATTTCCCTGACGAGCCGTTAGGCAAAACCGTGGTCGGTTGTTGGCTCTTGCATAGATTTTCTGTCTTTGTTTGCTCTACTTTTGTATTGAGCGCTTTAGTGTGGGGTTTTCGTCTTGGTATTTTTTCTTTCTTAAGAGTGCTTGACTTTTTGTTCATGTACTTCGTTTGTTTCTTTTTTTGCTTCCCCTTATTTTCCCTCCGAGTTTGTTCGTCGGTGGGTTATACAAGACGATTTAAATTATAGCTTGATTAATACTAGTTTTGGTAGAGTTAGTTCTCTTGCTATAGTTAATATTATATATATATATATATATATATATATATATATATTATAAGGAAGTGAAAGAACAGGAAGTGAAGTGTAATTTTATTATTACAATGGCTTATAAAAGCATTATATCACTACGCAAATTTTTCTGCTTCAGAACAATGTTTTTCTTTTTCATGTAATATTTTAAAAACAAATGGTGAAAATAATTTATTTTAGAAGATATAAGATGAATTCATGATTATTAAGAAAATTAAGTCGGTTGGGTGGAGAAAGTTAAAGAATATTATTGTTGGTGTGTCAGTATTAATCAAAGGTTAGATATTCAATGCAGAAAAATTGGAGGAATATTTTTTTAAAAATTGTAAAGAAAATAAACTTGAATAAATATTAAGAGATTTTTTTTATTTACAAAAGTCGCACCATTTGTCCTTCCTTCTCCCAGTCCTGTAGTTAACCAAGACATTTCATTCTCCTAGACCGGTAGCCATCCAATACTACAAATTCACACCGCCCTGATGGAGTCTAACGCCCTTAATGCTGGACTGACTTCAAAGTTTAAGAAAGGCATTAAACTTAAAAAAAAAAGATTCCCGAAACATTGATGTCGGCATTACTGCTTAGCTCAGTAATAAAATATCTCCACATTCATTCTATTGATGCTTTATCTCTGTTTTGATTTATAAAAACACATGACTTGCCTAAAATGTCTTTCTATCAAGTAAAACGAAATTCCTTCTTGATAATGGCTAAAGTTTTAGCTGAAAGCCCTCGAAACCAGAAAATCTTTGGACAATTCATATACAATTTGAGTGCGAAACAGAAAACACTTATACGAATATAGAAAATTATATAAAAAAATGATAATACGTTCTCTGCCATTTTTAATGAAACCTATATAAAAGGGAAATTCTTGCCTAAATGCGCAATATATATATATATATATATATATATATATATATATATGTGTGTGTGTGTGTGTGTCTGTGTCTGTGTGTGTGTCTGTGTGTGTGTATACACTACAGATATATAAAACGCTGAAATTGCCAATCTCTCATTGCTACTCTCCATGCGTTTATGTATTCGGGAGTAGCCCCTTCGACTGACAGCAGATCGGTCAAGTATCGATACCGCCTAGAAACAAGTGGTAGTCTAGCCACACTGATGAGCTGTGATACAGCGAAACAGGCTTGTATATGGATAATATATGTATATCCATGCGCCTATGACACCAAATCGGTCGAATTTCGATCCCGGCCAGAAGCAAGTGGATAAGTCTAGCCACACTGATGAGCTGTGATACAACGAAACAGTCTTAGATATTGATGACTAATATATATATATATATCGTCTACTTTGTAGGAGCAAATTAACGTTGAATGCTTCCTTATAAGTAATCCCCTAATAATGTCATATACCGAGACATATTAGAAACAGTTTGAATTAATTCATTTTTCTTCGTTTTCAAGGAGTCCCTTTGAATGAAAAAAAAACACACTAGAAAGATAACAAACACTAAAACAACCAGAATGAAGCAACGCATAGCATCATCTAAGTTCGACACTAAGGACCACTGGCGATTCTGTAAAAGAGTACTTAACAAGAGCAAGTCCACAATACCCCGACTAATAAACAAATTTGAGGTCCTCACCTCCCCAGCGGACAAGGCTAAATGCTTTGCCCGCAGATTCTCGAATAATTCGAGACTAGACTCGTCTGGAGTTTCTACACCCGACTTCACACCCAGAACTGATGCCCAACTGAATGACGTCCATATTACACCCTCGCTTGTCTCTAAGATAATCTCAAAACTTGACCCTCACAAAGCGAGCGGAGAGGACGGAATCCCAATCATAGTCTTAAAGAAATGTGCCTCCGAACTTTCCTCTGTACTTTCTAAGCTCTACAACTCCTGCCTATCTGCTTCCTGCTTTCCTGCCTGTTGGAAATCTTCCTCTGTAGTTTCTATATTTAAAAACACTGGAGAACCCTCGGACCTGCAAATTACCGACCAATCAGCCTTCTTCCGATCTTTGGCAAAGTGTTCGAAGCCATTATCAACACCGAGGTCGTTCAGCATCTCACGGCCCACGGGCTCCTCTCAGACAAACAGTATGGCTTCCGCTTCACCAGGTCTACTGCTGATATGCTAGCGACCATCACCGAGTGCATATATCAGGCACTCGATAGGAATGGTTGCCTTGGATATCTCTAAAGCGTTCAACAGAGTTTGGCATGCTGGCCTTCTATGCAAACTGCGGAGCTATGGTATAGCTGGACAATTGTTTGAACTAATCTAGTCATTCCTATCTAACCGCACATTGAAAGTGGTATTAAACGGACATGTCTCCTAGAACTACCATACTCTACCTCAAGGCTCTATCCTAGGTAATGCGCTCTTTACCTACCTACATTAATGATCTCCCTGATACCATAAGATCCCAAGTAGGTATGTACGCCGATGACACCACAGTTTATTCTCGCCTCGACCAAAAATCCTCTGCGGGCGACAAAGCTAACCTTGCAGCCGAGCTTGGAAAGGACCTCCAATCCGTGGTGGACGGTGGTAAGAAATGGCTCGTAAATTTTAATGCTTCTAAAACGAAGCTACTATCAATTAATCATCATAGACAATCGCACGTACCTCCTATTATCATGGACCAGGCTTACCTCCCAGAGAGTAAAACACTACGCCTCCCTGGTCTCACACTTTCAGCGGACCTCAAGTGGAATGACTATATCGAATCCATTGCTAAATCCGCTGCTATGAAAGTCGGTTCTCTGTGCAGGGCCCGGAGGTTTTTTTCCCGTCCGAATCTATCCTGCACATTTATAAATCTACCATCCGCCAGTGCATTGAATACTGTTGCCATATCTGGTCGGGTTCCCCTGCTATTTTCCTTTGGCTTCTAGACAAGGTACAGCGGAGGGCCTGTAATGTGATCGATACCGACTTAGCGGACCGCCTGCAGTCTCTCTCTTACCGGCGCGACGTGGCTTCCCTGTGTCTCTTCTATAAATACTTTCACGGCTTCTGCTCTGATGAACTTAGATCACTGGTGCCCCCTAGGTTCAAATTTGCACGAGATAGTAGATTAGTAACTAGATCCCACCCTTTTAAAGTGAAACCGATAAAATGCAACTACTGCATTTCTGGAACCAAAATCGAACTGCCCGATCACATGTGAACATATCACCCCAGGCTCTATTGATATTGACAGAATTTGTGAGGCACTGTGTCCAAGTTTGAACTCATGCAAGAAAAGTAAACAATCATGTTTTGTCAAGTCCATAAGCTTTTATTCTTGAAGAATATTTCTGGCTGAAAATAATTACAAAATTATTAAAAAGAATACATCATTATTATGTACACCAAAATGCACCTAAAACATATCGTGAATACTATGTTAAAATGGCTTTTAAATACACAACACTTCACTCAGCGATTTCTTAGCAACGTAAGAAATCAGGTAAATGCCATACATGATACACGCTTTGGGCGATCATGTCTCGAAAGATACATAACTGACCGGGCAGAAGATTATCCCTTAGTAGGTTTCCATTGCTTTCTGCGGTAGACTGGTTGCCACCCAAGGCTAGAGAATCCAATATATATATATATATATATATATATATATATGGTTAAGTCTTGAAGGCTGTCACAATGCGTTTAGTAAAAGACCTAAACATACACCTAATACACACAATATTTCAAACAAATTACAAAACTTTACTATATATATATTATAGATGGATTAATACTTTTCCAAGGGTAATTGTACGTAAGTGAATGCAAGGAATTCAACTGGAATTCGAACTTGGTTCTCCGATTTGTTGTTCCGAGTCGATATCCATTGTACCACAACGCACATCCTATTTTCAAGTCAAGTGGCCTAATCGATTTTCAAAATGGTTTCCACTGACAAAATCAGTTTTGAGTTGATAACCAATACACCAAATAGGCATTTTTAGAAGAATTGCTTCTAATTCTTATCTTGATTGACTGTCTTTAATTGTCATACCTAAACATGCGATGTGGGTAATATTTTCTCTGTCAATAAAATTTAAAATTTAATTTTATAAAAATAAATTAAATGCTTCACTTTTACAGAAAATTCTGCATTCTTTAAATTTTGCAGTGCCGAGAGAATACTATCCTTGTAGAAATCTACACCTTTAAAAGGGTCTATATTTCTAAAATGAAGTATTTCCATTATTTACACTGGACGGACATTTGTCCTCATCTTTATTGTCAAATTCACGACATTTTGGCCGTTGTATGATCTGACCTTTCTCACGCAATTATCCCAGTATCAGATAAAAACGTTTGTTGGATCCAATGATTTGACCGAAAGAGCTGTGAGTTCAATACCTGCCGAGTGAAGTGGCGAAAAAAAAAAATTAAAGAGTTGAGTAAAATAACTAAAACACCCGGAAGTGGCATATTTTAATTGTAAATATTCGGATAGGTTTTGGCCTTTTATACGAATTGAAGCGCATTACTAGATTGGCAGTTAGTTCTTATGTTACAGCGAAAATTGTTGGATGCAACTGTTAGTTATATGTTAACAGTTTCTTTTTTTTATCTCTTTAATTTATAATTCCTACTTTCTAGCCAAAGTTGATTTTCAAAAATTTAAATGAAATGCCAATCTTTATCGCTTGTCTTCTTAATTCATATTCTTTTAATATACTTTTTCATTAATAATGATTTTCCAAATTTCTTTTCCATTCTGTGTCTCCTTCGCATCATCGTGGCTTTATAGCCTTGCAATTCGCGCTAGTCAGAGAATCCTTAAAATATTGGTGTCTTTACTGAGATACAATAATTAAAACAAAAGTTAGAATATCACTTCGTTTGTATTCCACGAGATCCACCAAATTTTGACATAGAGATACAATTTTTTAGTATTTATTGCCAAGTGAATAATTGTTAATGAAAATAGAATAGTTCTTTTGTTAATACTGCACAATAACATATGCATAAAATAAATTTATAAATATTTAATAATTACCTATATTGCAGGTTCATCAATGAAAGAATGACGAAAATTTAGGGTGATTCGGACAAGTTCATCTTTGTTTCCTTGTCTTGTAAAATTTTGCAATGTAATAATAACAAAAGAACCATTCTATTTTCATTTGGCAATAAATACAAAAAATAGGATGAAATACATCATTTCTTTAAAAAAAACTGGCGTTACCTAATAATTATGGCCGGTAGTGTACATGGAAATAGTGCTTTTGTGTTGCACATTCTGCATGGGCTCATTTGAGAACTTATTTAGATTTATAGAATTAACACTAACAGTTTCGAAATTACCTAACAATGATAGTTGGGGGAATTCTATGCAAGAACAAAGGAACTTTTAAGAATGGACATTTTGAAGAAACATAATGAACCAATAAATACCTTGACAGAATGTAGACAAATGTTTATACTGAATATTTACTGTCTTGCGCTTTTTTTGTTTTTATAATCATATCACCCCAAGCAAGGCATTTTACTGCCACTGTTGTGCAGGGGGTTACATATGAGGAAAGTTGTAAGAAAGACTGACAGGTTATAGGGGATATCAGGAAGTGGGTAAAAGAAGGATGAGAATACTGATCAGAGTGGATTGGACGGAGAAAGGAGCATGAGAGCGAGGCTGCATGTTAGGGAGACAGCAGATGACTATTGACTTTACATTTGAATTCTTGGAGGTTGTAGCTGTCGGGATATCTATCTATCTATCTATCTATCTATCTATCTATCTATCTATCTATCTATCTATCTATCTTTTTTTAAATCGTATCGCCCCAAGCAAGACATTTTACTGCCACTGTTGTGCAGGGGATTACATACAAAGAAAGTTATAAGAAAGAGTGACAGGTTATAGGGGGTGTGAGGAAGTGGGTAAGAGAAGAATGAGAATACTGATGAGAGTTGTGTGGACGGAAAAAAGCATAAGAGAGAGAATACAAGTCTGTGAGATAGGAGATGACTATTGACTTTGCATTTAAATTCTTGGAGATTGTAGCTGTCAGGCTATCTATCTATTATTTTTTTATAATCATATCGCCCGAAGCAGGGCATTTACTGCCACTGTTGTGCAGGGGGTTATAAAAGAGAAAAGTTATGAGAAAGCATGACAGGTTACAGGGCGGGGCAGGAAGAGGGTAAGAGAAGGATGAAAATACTGATGAGAGTAGAATGGACAGAGAAAGAAGAATGAGAGAGAGGATGCAAGTTAGTAAGACTGGAGATGACTGTTGACTTTGCATTTGAATTCTTGGAGATTGTAGCTGTCTGGCAAGCAAGTAAGCGAAAGGGAATTCTACAGGCGGGAAGTCAGAGAAAAGAAGATCCTAGAGTAGAATTTGCGTTTACAATTTATTGGTTTCACAGTAAAAGGGTGGAACCTAGTTGTTAATGTTGTAGCTCGAGTAAATTCATATACAGGGGGTACCAGTGAGCTAACTTCATCGGAGCAGAAGCCGTGAAAGTATTTGTAGAAGCGACACAGGGAAGCCACATTTCAACAGTTAGAAAGTGATTATACCCTAGCTGCCAAGTCGGGATCGATCACATTACAGATTCTCCGGTGGATTTTGTCAAGGACATCTAGATGAATAGCAGGAACACCTGATCAGATATGGCAGTCGTATTCAATGCACGCGCAGATATCCATTAATTGTATTTATAATATTTATAGTAATGAAATGGAGAGAGCAAGCATCTTTTCTGTGTTCCGTTGCAGTATGCAGTCATCTCTTCGAGAAATTTACATACATCGCAAATCGTATTAACAAAAAATCTGGTGTAAGCGACATGAGCTTGGAATTAGAAATCGGGGAGTTATATTCACTTACGCGCAAATACACTTGGAAAAGGTATTAATCAACATTTTATAGCTTGAATAATATGACAGACAGGGCTGTACTTAGGGTCCCCGCAGAATGAGGTTGGGCCGCAAGTTCACTAGAGGCCGCAAGGCCCCTGGAAGTCGTAAAGCTCCATGGCTGTGCAGATATAAGGAATGAAAATTAACAAAATAATTATTAGTATTAACTGGAAAAGTATTTTAATGTTGAAATCGACATCTATCAACCCGTTTCGCTCTCTCTTTATATATATATATATATATATATATATTAACATACTTAATTACAATAAAGCAGCACTAATTATTATAGACTAATGTCCGAAAAACCAATGCTAACCTATCAGTAACTTAAATCGTCAATAACCCAACGAGGACGACCTTGTAGGTTAAATAAAGGGGAAGAAAAAAGAAAGAAACCAAGCACAAGAATAATGCTTCAAGTGCTTGTTTGAAAGAAAAAAAACCCAAGACGAACCTTAACAGTAAAGTGTTCTGATTTAATTTGGTTTCTTCTTTTGAGCTCTATATATTTGCCGTTTATTATCAAAATTGTTAGCCTGGTCTTGACGATCCGTTGTGTGAAACCGCGGTTGATGTTGGCTCATTTTTAGATTTAGTGTACTGTATATATATGTCGCCGACTGACGCCATTTCGGTCGGGTTTCAATCCTGGGTAAAAAAGCAATCAGAGTCTAACCGTACTGATGAGCTGTGATACGGCGAAACAGATCTGTCTGCGGATGACAATATATATATATATGTATATATATATATATATATATATATATATATATATATATATGTTTATATATATATATATATATAATGTTTGATAGAAACCTTCCGGCCGCGATGAGGCCGCAAATCATTTGCAATTAAAAAAATAAACTTGAGAGAGGAATATAGATATATGTTTCGACGTAAATCAAAAGTAGCTATAAGTTGTGAAAACTGTCGTAATGTATCGATTCAAAACGCCAATTCGCGATTTCTTCCGTTTTTTCGTGATCACTAAATATCTACGTTAGGAGAGCATGTTATTTCGTTTAAAGTACCATTTGTTGTTGGTTCAGTATATTCGGGAAGGGGCGCAAGTTGCATTCTGCAGGTAGAGGGGCCGCAATGCAAATTGTAAGTGGGGCTGTGGGGTTGCTAAGCACGGCACTGATGAGAGAGTGGATTTTGTAGCCTTGTTTGGCAATCAGTCTACCACAAAAGTAATTGGCAAACTCTAGAGAGGAAATATTTAAAAACTGTTTTCTAACATGCATGAAGCCAGCACAGAAAAGTCAGTCGGTCAGTTAAGTGCCATACGTGATACACGCTTGGGCGATCATGTCTCGACAGAGACATAACTGACTGGGTAGAAGATTATCACGCAGTAGGTTGCCATTGCTTTCTGCGATAGACTGGTTGCCGACCAAGGCTATAGAACCCAATCTGTCCTGTTATTTAACCCATAACTGGAAGGAATAAACGGATTAATACCTTCCCCAAGGGTATTTGCGCGTAAGTGAATGCAATGAATTCAGCTGGAATTCGAAATCGGCTCCTCGATTTCTCGTTCCGAGTCGATATCCAATGCACCACAACGCACGAAAAGTAGGCTAATAAAATTGATATGCGAATAATTTCGTGTTCATGCGCAGTTTGCAACATTGCAGTGTCAGCGTTTTAGAATTTTACAGGTGTCACTATTTCCGTATACAATTTTTAGATTCAGTATGACGCTATGGTAACCACGATAGGCTGCAATCGAATGATTTTGATTGTTTTATATTTTTGGTTTTCTTTTTAATAAACTCAGGTGATATAAACAAATGAGTCAAAATAGTTTACCATTAAAATCTAATCAAAATCATTCGATTACAATGCTATCACGTTTATCATTGCGTTATAACACCTACATGCTGATTCTAAAAATTGTCTCTGGAAATAGTTTAACCAAAGCAACTGCTTTAATGACGACATTTTTTTACCTCGGACTTAAGGCGGACATATTGTATTCTGTTGTGTTTGTTTGTTTGTTTCTGTATTTATTTTCTGTCTCTACGTGCTTAAGATATGTCAAGAACCACTGTATGGATTCGGATAAAAGCTTCAGGGATGATTAAACTGATGACTCATTAGATTTGGGGTTCAGTCCGGTACAGGATATAGTTTCTGGGGTATATTTTCTGTTTTTTACTAAAATTTATTTTTAACCTTTCAAATGCAAAATACTGAATTACCTCCCCTGTTTCATTTTAATTGTGCGTGTAATTTTGAGAGCGATGGAATTCATTTGTTGTATTTTCACTTTTGAGAACGTCAAGTTCATTGCAGTTATTCTTTCTCATTTTAATAACCTTCTTTTGTTAATTGCTAAGATGATGTTGGTATTGCATAGCGATGGTTTGCAAACTTTGTCTGCTGTTTCCAGTTGTCAATACTATTATAAAAAAAAATCAGGACAGTGGCGTAGTGGATATAGATGTTACTTATACTTGAGGTACAGTAATCTGTCTCATCCTTAGATCGGGTACCGAAGCAACAATGCTTTGAGAACGAATAATAACTGACGTCGTAAATAATGACTGAAAAATGTCATATTAATACACTGATATCCAATTACAAGTAATAAAAGTATATCTGATGATGACGAGAGGAAACTTTGTCGAAACTTTGTGACTGAATAATAACATCGATATCAAACAAGATGAGAATTATAGTTCAAAATTTAACAAGAGTGTGTATACAGTTGAATGATTACATTTCAGAACAAAAAAATAGAAAAGGAATATTTTACAAATGAAAATTTTTATTTGTGAGATTTTAACAGATTCTCTTTAAAATTACACATTGATTTGTTATCTTTTTATATTGCTTCGTTCTGCTTATTTACAACCTGTGCTTAATATACTTATGTATTTCACTGCAGTAATGCTTTTATTTTTTCAATTGGAGTAGATGGACTAAACTATCGCCCGGTTCATACTTCACCCACGTCTATTGAACAGGTGAAGAGGCTCATCCCTTGTTCCCTGTTCAGGATATGGTTTCCGGTTTTCTCCCTTCCAATCTTTTCACTCTTTTCTTATTTATTTTTTTTCAATTGGAGTAGATAGTCTGAACTATCGCCCGGTTTATACTACACCCACGTCTATAGAACAGGTGAAGAGGCACATCCCTTGTTCCCTGTTCAGGATATGGTTTCTGGCTTTCTTCCTTCCAATCTTTTCACTCTTACGTAGCCCCCTGTGCATCAGTGGCGTTACTTGCTCGGGGTGATATGATTAAAAAAAATATTAAATAACTTAACATTGTAATTGTAAAAACCATTAAAATTACTAAATGAACAATCAGTTAGAATTTTTTTAAATAATTTTACTCCAAGCAATGCATGAATGTCACCTGCGCACCTGGAGGTGACAGAGAGAGTATAAACAATATTCACGGGATGTCAAAGGAAGGATGAGAGATGGACGGGGATCAGGCAGAGAGAATATGACAATTGACATTGCATTTAAATTTTGAAGATTGTAGCTATCAGGAAAGCAAACAAATGGAAGTGAGTTTCAGAAACAGGAAATGAGAGAAAAGTAACAATTAGAATAGAAGAGGTGGAAACATTTTACTGTTTAAGCGATAAATGGGTGGAAACCTGATACCAGACTAGTAGCACGATGAAATAAAAAACTAAATAACAAGCTAACCTTGAAGAAATAATTTACAATATGGCCTGTAATAATCGCCAAAATTAATATATAGAAGAAACCAGGAGGAATTTAAATTATATGGACGTAAAGGTGGTCTTTTACAAAACCGCATTCTCAAGGCATCTGCTCATAATTTGAATTTAAAAACTGCTGTTTTAATTAAAAGAGAAAGTGACGCCAGAGTGTTTAAAAAGTACTTTGATAATACGTAAATTTGATTCCTCCTTATTAAAACATTTCAGATTTCTTGACAGGTAATCCATTATCTGTGGCGTTTACTGTCGGTGCATAAAGGTAACTGAAGCTTGAGTTTTAGATCTCACCTTCCCCTTAATTATCCATTTGTAATTCCATCAACAAATTACTGTGGTACTATGATATATTTTTAGAAACGCATTAAACAAAGTTTTCCCACTTCATCATTCATTTGGCTTACCATGTTTCTGATATCAGTCAGTTGAGTGCCATACGTGATACACGCTTGGGCGATCATGTCTCGACAGAGACATAACTGACTAGGCAGAAGATTATCCCGGAGTAGGTTGCCATTGCTTTCTGCGGTAGACTGGTTGCCGACAAAGGCTATAGAACCCAATATGTCCTGTTATTTAACCCATAACTGGAAGGAATAGGCGGATTAATACCTTTCCCAAGGGTATTTGCACGTAAGTGAATGCAATGAATTCAGCTGGAATTCGAACTCGGTTCCCCGATTTCTCGTTCCGAACCGATATCCAATGCACCACAACGCACATCTGTTTCTGATATGTATATATGTATATATATAGAGAGAGAGATAGAGAGAGAGAGAGAGAGAGAGAGAGAGAGACTGTGCCAGAGGAAAAGTTATCTATGATGTTATTCCCAAACAAAAATGAAATACTGAATGAATGAACAGAAATTATGACTAAGTTTAACCATACCATAAATTACTTATTAGGGTCATACAACGATGGATGAAAATGTTAAAATCTCTCCTAATTTTACAAACTCCTTGTTCAAAAGTTCCCCGTTATATGAGCGTTCAAAAAACGGTACCTCGACACAAAACCTAGCTAAGAACACTCGCAGACGCTTATAGTACAACTGTGTAAATTTTCAAGAAAATCGGCTCAACTGTTTCGGAGTCTATAGGTAACGGACATACACACACACACACAGACAAAGTTCCATTTATAAATAAGTTCAGATTTAGAACAAACAGTAGAACTTGGGAAAAATGTATGTAGGTACTGCAGACGATTAATGTGTTGAGTTGGAAGATCATTTCCATTCGACCTTATCTGCTGTGCATGTCAGGACTTCGAATTGATTAAATAGAAAGGAGATAAAGGCATAAGTTTTAATCAGTCATATCACTTTGATACAACCTGAAGAATTGATTTCTGTGGATAATGAGATTTAACTTGTAAGAATAAAGCCATCGAAGTCGGTTTTTACCTAAGAAGAGAACTGAGAGGCGCATTTGTGAACATGAAGGTTAAAACTTCATTCCAAGGGGCATGACGAATGTAATCGCGACACGAATCTGAACGATATTTTATTGATAGGAGGTTCTAGACAAGTTAGGAAGCAGAAAGACATGTTTACAGATACCCTCGCGCAATCAGGTTTGTTAAGAGGGCGGAGCTGCATAGCATGACACGAATCAGTAATAGAGATAAAGAAGTGATCTAGAAGAGAAGAGTTTCTTCAGGGTCACTGGAAAAACACCACATCAGGGTTGGGAGTCAAGATGCTCAGTGACATTATAGACATTAAAGTCACCAAATACAAATATATTTGCAAACGGACATATCGAGGTGGCTATTTTCGGAATAATTATCGAATAGAGAACAGTATATATATATATATATATATATATATATATATATATTGATTAATTGATTAATTTTTGGGGTCATAATAAAATTGCAAATTATTCCAAATCGCCTGAAAAGACTACATGTTTGAAACCTAGGTCAGGTAGTATCTCGTTTACAAATGAAGAATATATATATATATAACAGTAATAGATAAATAGTCGGTATTTTATTTTGTGAACGTTTTTTGGTTTTTGGTCTTGTCGATGAACAGTATAGTAGGGTCAGTTGGGCATCGTCTGTAAAAAAATGAGCCTCATTATGCAATACACTTAGCTAGAAATTCGCAAATGGTATATTGTACTTCCACGCATTCACGCCGGTAGGTCCAATATGAACATTTCAGAGATTTTGGGTGTCAATTTGAAGACAGAAGGATTCGGAAAGTCAAAATGGCGTTTAGGGTGATCACTACTTATAGCGATGCTATACATCGATTCATCATTCCACGAAGCCCCAGACTAAACACAGGGTGTTACATCAAGGGCATTCAGTAGGTAGCGCTGCCCTAGGACAAAAAGATGGTAGCTGGAAGATCCTCTACATCTTACCTCACAGTCAGGAGAACCTAATCTTTGCTGACAAGCAATTTGCGTGATCACATCAACCATTAAATCTGGTCAACTAACTTCCCAGATTGCAACCTCATTGATTCATATTTATGGAGTGCAGTTGAGCGAGAGATAAAGAAAACTTTTTCTAACATCAAAGATGAACTGAATCCAAGGACTATGGCAGCATTCAGCAACTTAAACAAGGAGACTGTTCAGAAGAGATGCATGGGATTTCTATATCGCCTTGATGCCGTGGTTGAAGCCAATGGCGATTTTTTGGTTAAATTTACTCCTTAGTATTTAAAGACATTTTGGGGTCATTTCGCTAAATATATTTTGTTAAAATGATGTGTTATTTTCATTTTTGCGTAAGTCAGATGACAATCCATCCTATGCACCCTATATATAATAATATATTCACAGAATGTATCAGAATAATTGTACAAATATTGGGGCTTGTTTTATGACGCAAAAACAAAGACAAATCCCATATAAACATAGCTCCCCTAATCCTTTGTTTTTGAGTTTAGTTAAAGATAGCACTGTATTGCCACGTATATATATGTATTCCGTTTAACAATGGTAGGATATTCATATCCTGAGCAGGTAAATACGGTTTTTACATATGGCAGCTGGAATGGCAATAAGCACAATGCTACACGGCTGTATCAGATTCCGATTCCAGACCGAAGGTAGCCAAATACTATGGATCGTGGGTGTCCAGGATCGGCTCCTACGTCTGGTCACGAAGAGTACATTCTACTGTCTGTCTGTGATGATCCAAGTTTCAGCACATCTCAATTGATCTTACATCTCATAGTATATCGGCTACTTCCAGCGCAGTTTCTGTATTTGTGTGATTTTCATTTTATATAGGAAATTCCCCTATACAAGTGTCAAATCAAACAGATACACTTATGCACAAATACTCTTTGGAAAGGTATTAATCCGTCACTTCCCTCCAGTTATGGCTTAAATAACAAAATATATTGGGTTCTATAGCCTTGGCTGTCAACTAGTCTACTGCAGAAAGTAATGGCAACCTACATGATCGCCCAAGCGTGTATAATGAGACATGATCGCCCAAGCGTGTATTACGTATGGCACTAAACTGAATGACTGAATATAATAGTTGGAAACAATTAAAACTTTTATTGAACATAAAGTGGGGGATCGTTTTTCTATTGTTATGAATAAATAAACTAATTCAGTACTAATCGTACTAAATATCCAGAATGTGGACAATTTTGTCTTTATTTCACCCGAAATTAAAGCCAAAATACGATGTTTAGAACGGCTTATGATTAAACATAATAAACACTTCTCGTCTGTTATATTTAGCAATATATATATATATATATATATATATATATATATATATATATATATATATATAATCATATCGCCCAAAGCAAGGCATTTTGCATTTTAGTGCTACTGTTTTGCAAGGAGGTTACATAGGAAGAAAGTTATGAGAAAGAGTGACAGGCTATAGGGGGTATCAGGAAGTGTTTAAGAGAAGGATGAGAAGGATGAGAATACTGATAAGCTTGGGGTGGACGGAGAAAAGGGCATGAGAGAGAGGATGAAGATTAGAGATAGAAGACTACTATTGTCTTTACATATAAATTCTTAGAAATTGTGACGGTTGGGATGGCAAGTAAATGGAAGCGAATTCCATAGGCGAGAAATGAGAGAAAAGAACCTGATAGAGTACAATCTTTGTTTGAATTTTATTACTTTCACAGTAAAAGTGTAGGGCCTATTTACTATTCTAGTGGCTCGAGTAAATTCATATATAGTGGGTACCAGTGAGCGAAATAACAAAAGCCGTGAAAGTATTTGTAGAAGAGACACAGCAAAACCAGATTGCAACGGTGAGCAATACCTATTTTATATATATATATATATATATATATATATATATATATATATATATATATATATAGGTAAAGGCCTGTTATTGCAAACAGACGTCCTATAGAACTTTTCGTTAATTTCCTGTTTCTTAATTGGTTGTTAACTGTACATATGTTAGATGTATTTGTTAAGCTCACATTGTCTGCAATGGAGTTTGACAGTCGGCTTTTCGTGTAGCCACTTCAGCGCCTTTGCTCCGTCTTTATTCCGTGAAAGATGTTCCCTGGCAGAAGTTGTGCCTCTCGTTGCATTAATCAGCTACCTCTGTCCCCATATATCGCTGCCCCTACAATATGCACGTGGAAGCACATGAGAAGCCGGAAAGTCGGTAGATAAATATTTGCTAGTTATGTCTTGATGAATTAAGCATTTTTGCCAGACATGCATTCGTTTTGTCAGCATTTATTGACATTTATTAAAATCTATAACCTGTTGCTAGGTTAAGACCTCTGCTTGTTACTTCAATAACAGATGTTCTCCAGATGTGCAAAAAAAAAGTGTTTGGTGGATAGTAATTTAACGGCACCCAGTTCCTCTGCCTCTGTTTATCTGAGGGGATTTTTATTGATGTGAGTGTTTTCTATTTTTGTCCTATTTTTTCTTAATTTTCTTTTATGGCCCTGATTTTTTCTTATTGAATTGCTGATAAAAAGAAAAGTAGATTACAGAAATGGAAATGAAACTCTGGCGTTTGCAAAAGTGGGACATGATACGTCACAAATTTCAGGAGGCAGTCAAAAGGCTAGACTTTGTTTTGATAAAGTTGTTCAGACTGTTTGCGCTTTTTTTTTCGCCTGCTACTTTTTTATTTTTTTATTTATTTTTTGTTTTTTGCCAATCTCTATAATTTATTAGCATAATTATTCCTTATGTCATTTATGGCATTTTTTAACGAATTCCCACCACAGAAATAAAATGTTACATTTGTTCGCTAACGTAACGTGCTCTCAGTAAAGGGCCGTACGTAATAATCTCGACAATATCAAAATAATTACAACTCAATCTATTATGGATATGTGCAGAACAAAAAATACGTATAATAATACTAACTTGGAAACAAGTATATTTAAAAGAAAATCGTAAAAACAGCTATTTACAATATATTAAGGAAACTTGCAAAAATAAACAAAAGACTTGTCTGTGAACAGAAAAGAGATCTAATACACAACAATTTGTCAAATACATTAGAAGTACATTTAATCACAACATTGATCTAAAGAATTCTACACTTGTTAAAAGAGACAGTAACTTACAAAAAAACGGAAAATTTGAAGATAGGCACTATCGAAACTTATCAAATTAAAACTTTGCGCCTTGGACTTTTTCAAATATCTCCATTCATTAAAGAATTAATTTTTCCTAATCTAACATCAGTTAGTTATGTGCCATACACTCTTGGGTGATCATGTTTCGAAAGAGACATAACTGATAGGGTAGAAGATTTTCCCGCAGTAGGTTGCCATTACTTTCTGTGGTAGACTGCTTGCCAATGAAGATATAGAACCTAATCTATTTGGCCCATAGGAAAGAGAAGTAACGGACTAATACCTTTCCCACGGTATTATTTTATTTTAACCGTTGGGAGGTAATTTATTTTACCTGTCCTTTGCTAATTATTTACACGTGAATTCCCCTCCCCTCGTTATATGTATATATTTATTTATATGCATATTTATTTTATGGTGTTTCCCTCCTCTTTCCTCTTCAATTTCGCCGTTACTCTTCTTTTCATTTGATTAATTTATTTTCCAACGATTTTACTCCTGACGAGATGTTGGATAAAAAGGGCCTTAGAGATTACTAATAAATCCATTCTTTTTAAAATAGTACATGTATTTTGTACCTCCAAACATTTATTTATATAGCAGTTGACACATTTACTGAATTTCATGAACGCTAGCAATTTGTCAACCGTTATATTTGAAGCGAAAAAAATATAGTAATTTTAAGCAACACATTTTTGAGGTTATTTTTGTTACGTTACCATACCTCATACCTCTGAAGATAATCTCGGAAAGAGATTGAAAGTACTTGGGTACACTGAGAAATTAATGATAATAACGTCTGTCAACGTTACAGATCATTTCTGACATCTTTCAATTATAATAAGCGAAAGATTACCCGGGAATATGAACCGATTTTATTAAAAATAAAAATTTTATTATTTTATTGATTATCCGTGAGTATAAACGGATTTTTAAAAAAAATAAACAGACATAACATTTGCAATTTATTTAATATATATATATATATATATATATATATATATATATATATATACTGTAATGGTTGTCTACACAAAAAATTTCTCATGTTTCGAAGCCAGCCCATTATGTTTTGGCTTCATCCTCAGGTGATTTTTTTTAGAAATGAGAATTATCCAATTGAAAAGACCGTTTATTTGTGTTGGATTTGTTATTTTTTGGTGTAAGAGGGGTTGGTCTGTATTTTGAGTTCCGTTGACCTTTTTACTGGTGTTGGGGTTAAGTGTTTGTTTTTGGCAGAGTTCATGATAGGTTAATCTATTAATCTTGAAAGGGCTGGTGCTGGTGGCGCCTTTGGTTTAGGGGTTGGTAGGTGTTGTTTTGTTTTGGGGTTGGTTTCTCCTTAATTTAATGTATGTTATTTTGTATTGGGGTAAACAAACACTTAACCCTAAGACCAGTAAAAAGGTCAGCGGAACTCAAAATACAGACCAACCCCTCTAACACCCAAAAATAACAAATCCAACACAAATAGACAGTCTTTTCAACTGGATAATTCTCATTTCTAAAAAATCACCTGAGGATGAAGCCAAAACATAATGGGCTGGCTTCGAAACATGAGAAATTTTTGTGTAGTGATACTATGAATTGAAAAACATTGTAACAACCATTACAGTATAACACTCTACATTTGTATCGAGCACGCTTTATAAAAGTAACTGCATGAACAAAAAGGTAAATAAACCTACGAGTTCAACAACTTAGTTACAATATATATATATATATATATATATATATATATATATATATATATATATATATAAACAAATCAAGCACACAGAATTAAAGAGAATTAATGAAATAGGCGAGTGTTTAAGAGTATTAGAAACTATTTCTTATAGAATGCCTGAATGTACATGAAATCAATACACAGAAAGGTGTGAAATGCTCGCAAAAATTGAAAGAAAAAGAAAACAAGTTTGGAAAGAAAGAAATTTCTTTAAAAAAATCAAGGATTTTGACAAGAAAAGAATATGCCCGAAAATGCAGAAAAAGAAAAAGGTTTCCGAAATGAAATAAAATATACTTTCTCAAAAAAAACCAAAAAAAAAAAAAAAACCAGCGTATCAAAGAAAGAAAGTAAGAAAGAAAAAATTCTGTAAAGATGAGACTTATTCAGGTGAAACAGAAAATATCAGAAAATGAAGAAGAAAATGTTTCGAAAAAAAGTTTTTAAAGCAAAGGGTGTGAAAGAAAGAAAGAAAGAAAGAAAGAAAGAGAGAAAAAATTAAAATTTTGTTAAAAAAATAAGAAAGTAGAAAACGAAAAAGTTTAAAAAAAAAAGAAAGCAATTTTTTGTAAAAAAAAAAACAGAGTATCAAAGAAATAAAGAAAGAAAAAGTAAAAATACAGAAAACAAAAACATTTTGCAAAAAAAAGTAAAAGATTTTGTCATGAAAAAAACAAAGTATCAAACAAAGAAAAAAGAAAGAAAGAAAAAGTAACAGTTTTGTGAAAGACAAAACAAGTAATGTAGAAAACGAAAAAGAATATGCAGAAATAAAAAATTAGCATTGGTAACACAGGAAGATTATCTTATAAAATTAAACAAAAAATATATTGAAAATATAAAGAAAGAATCAAGGAAACAGAGAAAGAAAAATAAGCAAGGAAAGGATATTTGCTCAAAGAAAAAGAAAAAAGGAAGTTTACTGAAAAACAAATGATGTTTGGTCAATAAAGGTAGTAAAAGGAAATAGTTACATGAAGAAAGATATCTGTGTCAATAAATATAAATCAATTTTTAAAAAAATAGAAAGTAAGAAAAAAAGTTTGGTTTTCTAACCAAACGTGTTTATTTTTCGAGAAAAGTAACATTAAAAAAATGGAAAAACGAAATGGTTGTACGGTAAAACAAGCCGAAAAAAAACAACAACAACAAAAAAACAAAACCTGACAAAAAATAAATCAATGAAGAAAGAAATTTCGGTCGATAACAAAAAAGGGGAAAAAATGTTTCAAAAATAGAAAAAATAGAATAGTAAAAAAAGCTGATCTACAAAAAGTGAAAGAAAATGCAAAAAATAAAATTTGGAAAGAAAAGTTAGTTAAAAAATGGTAAAAGACTGCTGCATCTTGGCTAGGGCTTCTAAGAAGTGTTGTAGCGTCCTTTTGGATGATGAATAATTTTAACTCTACAGCCCCTAACCAAAATGCATTTAATCGCTATTCCATGGAAAATATTCTGAAGAGATACATTGCTTATTTTCAAAAATTTAGAACTTCGTATCTTAAGTCATGTAGACTGAAACGAAACATATCAATTCCTTTCGTATTCCATCAGTAAAAAAGAAATTCACTCGGATTTCTTTTTTCCAAAGAATCGCTGCTTCCTGCCAAAAAAAAAAAAAAAAAAACACCCGAGGGGATGCTTTCCAATCTTTATAATCATAACCTCATTAAGTCAAGGGATTAGCGATATCTTTCCAACGTTTCATCTTTAACTGCAGTTCCTACTTCCTCCTCTTACGTGCAGCAACATCAATTCATCCATTAATCTACTTTACTGAAGCACTCATGCAAAGAATTAGAAAAAAAAAGAAAGAAATTAATAGTGACTATAAACAAAGCAAGAACATATAGAGAAATTCATCAGTTTATTAATTTATAAAGTAATGAATCTATCCATAAAAGTAATGTCAGTTTAACTCGATGACAATTCTGAAAAATGCTTTCTACAAATGCAAATACAGTGAGAAAGCAATAAAAAATACTCACTGTCTCATTAACATCTCCGTTCCATTCCAAAGATTTATCCCAGGATGTTTCATTCTTTTTTAGTCGTTGGAAAGTGTTTTCTCCTCTTTTTGATTTTTCTTTTAATCGAAGCCATTCGTCTGGTTCTTGCTTTTCTAGCCTTCTTTCTCGGGCCTTCCTAATTCGGCTTTCTCTTTTCTTACCACCAGACGTTACATAAGGATCATCTGATACGAGCATATCGCGATCTAAGTCCTGTTCTGCATCCCCCGGGCTCTCGACAGCCGGTGAACGTCGTGTTTCGCGAGATGTTATAGTCGTTCCCAGTCGCGTTGAATCGATGGCGGCGACGACGACTTTCGCGGACCCTGATGGCTTTTTGGCGACATTCGGACGTACTACCGGGGACACTGCTGCCGGGGATACCTGCAATCGTTTTCTGCAACATGTTGCCGAGGCTAGCCCGCCGCAGTCACTGAAAAACAGCAACAGTAAAATTGGCAGGCACCTCCTGAGACCGTGTGACGGCAGGCAGGCACAAAGAAATACGTGGAAGTTTAACATATGTAGTCTCCTACAAGTTGGGTTCTTTTCTTCTTCTTCTTTTTCTTCCTTTTCTCTCGATCTCTTTCTCTTTCGTTTCTTTAATTTTATTTTTCTCTTTTCTATTCCTTTTGGCTGCTGGCTAAGAAGAAGGGGACGGTGGCCGTGGCGAAGGCAGAGGTACTTTATGCAAATGTGATGTTGATAGCCTTGATTACGATTTGCGGTAAATCGATGGCAATGCTGATCCGGATAATGATGATTCTATTTATAAAAAGTAAACAGTTTTTGTATGCTTTTTTACCCATTAATGGATGCTATATATATACATATATATATATATATATATATAACTTACTTTTTTTTTTACTTTTCTTGTTCTTTGTTAATTTTCTTTTTTTTTTCCTTGTTTGTCATTTCAAAAACAAATTCTATAATGACGATAAAGTCCCAATAATAATGAATCTTCCACTGAAAGGCAGAATTATATCGAACACTTCTGAAAATCAAAAGTGATAAAGTCGCTTGCAAAAATATAGGGAACAACAA